>JAAAKG020132338.1:0-14537 GCA_010014905.2 Druon quercuslanigerum
GACCACAATTTGACATCCTCCAATCATCGTTGGATCCAAGAGAATTTCTCTGATGGCAGCGACCCTGGGACGTAACAACAGCACTCGTACTCGTCGCAGAAATATACGTACGCAAGAAACAAAACAGGAGTGAAAAACAGTTTTAATATTTATTTTCGACCAAATGAGAGTGCTCCCTAAAAAGGAAAGGAAAGGACACGAAGGGACTCTCGTTCTTCTTTATATCCATTATAAAGGAATCACCTCTAATTGTGAAAACTGCATATACGATAGTGGTAAGGTTAGTGAACGTGACAGGTGAAAAACGCCTCGTCACAGGAATTTCCCTGATGTTTACGGTAATTATATAATTAAAAGTAATAATAAAGAAATAATTAATATTATTTTTGTTTGCTCTACACATTAAAGATAAAACAAATAAATATTTGTTTTAATTTAACAAATGACGCACTGCGTATGGTTTTATTTAAGGAGATTATTTCCGTAATATACTTTTTTAAATTAAATAAATATTATTTGGTCATATTTGGTAATACTAAATTATAAGGGAGAAATATTCAGTTTATATCTGATATGCAATGTGAATTTGGTTTTTTCTATATTGTAAAGTGGGAATGTAGGAAAGTAGGAATGCAAAAATCGGAGACTATGGACACTGTAAAATTCCCAAAATGTTATTTTTTGATAAAATCATATCTACGTCGTAGAGAGGGGTTGATTTTTAAAGTTAAGGGTTAGAACCCAAAAATCGAAGTGTGCATTTTCTGGGAGCCGAAAAAAGCCCAAGAATATGCCGTGATTAAATTACAGAAAAACTTTAATTTTTTAAGCGGGTTGATTTTGTAAGTTAAGGGTTGTCTTGTGAAGCTTGGAATTCTGAGCTATGAAAACTGCCAAAATTAGATTGCGCATGTGCTAGTTTAATGGACGTTAAAAAGGCTCCTTTCCCCTTTCCACCACAACGCCCTCAGACATACGAATTTCAAGAAAATAAATATGGGTAATAAGTATAAAGTGGCATTTATACCTCATGGGCGTCACGAAATACCTTTTTTAATTTTTTGAAGCAAAATTCATCATGCAGCATTCGTAAAATACAGTAAAGTTTTTGTTTTTTATGTACTTGAATAATCCCGTGCAGATATTTCGAAACGGCTATAGTGGGGGCCCAGCTAGTTTCCCTCAGCTCGAATTGGTCTCTAGTAAGGAAAACTAGTCGGAGCCCCATCTAGAACGTAACGCTGAGACCATGGGGACCCTACTAGATTTTCTAATAGGGTTCAAGTGAGGTTAGACAGCCTATCACCAAATTAAAGAGAAGGGGCCCTGCAGGACTCCTATAGGTTACAATTTTTATTGTTCGATGTAAAAAATGTTCAATTTGTAAGCGAAATTTTTGGATTTATATGCAGAAATAATAATTGAACACTTATTATTTGTAGTGAATATTTAAGAAATTTTAAGAGATATTTAGATATTTTGAAGAGATTCAAAATAATTAAAAACTTGAAATGAGTTCAAGTAATTTAAATGAAGTGTCTACAAATTTCGTTCCTAAACATATTGTAAAATGAATAGAATTTTTCCTACAATTTTCAGAACATCCTCAAAAATTTTTTTTAAATTCTTAGAATATTCCAGGGTCCTTTTTGACAATTTCGGAAATCTCTGCAAATGATTTTAAATATTCTGTTAAAATAATTTTTTTAAATAAAAATCCTTTTTAGTTTTCCTGCAATATTATGAAAAAGTTTGTTTTTTTTGCAGCCTTTCACAATTCTTAAAAAGCTTCTACAATTTTTGTTTGTAATATGAAAAAATCTATATTTTGTTGGAAATTAGGCTGTGAGCATTTGCACCGAAATTTCAGTACGAATAGTCGAATTATCTCGGTACACACCATTTGCTTAAATTATTTAATATCGCAGGATTTTCTAGAAGTCTTGGGACAATATCAATTAAATTTCCAAGTTATTTAAATAGTTTAAAAATTGTGAAGCTTTTCAAGGTTGCTTAAAGTATTTAAAATAAAAATAATTTAACTTGTATCTAGCCTAAGAAACTAAATAATATAATTTTGGAATTGTTTAAAGTTAATTGGTGAATTATTTAATTTAGATTATTGAAAATGTTAACGTCAATTTATATATTTTAAACTTAATCTAAATTTTTGAACTCTATAATTTATGAATGTTAAAATTTTTGAATGGAATAACATTTAAACTTTAATTTCAAACGGTTAAAATTGAAGAGTTCCACTTTCAATGCTTTAATTTGTTGTTTATTTTTTACTACTTCAAATGTAAAAATGTTTAGAATACAGTTCAATTTAAAAATTTTTATTGACCGGGAAAAATGTTTGCGAACCGGGAAAAAACTGGGACATGACCGGGAAATGACCGGAAATTTTTTCTTCCATTAGAACGATCACCCTGTCAACTGGTAAAAAGTATACGAGTTTGAAATGAAGACAGGCTCGTTATACAATTATTTTATGTCAAAATATTACAATACAAAATAACATAAATTTCAATTCTTAAAAAGTGTATCAAAATAATCCATAAAAAATTCGTTTTTAATAATAAAATGCATAAATATTGTGATTTTATATAAATATACTTATAACAATCTGTCTGATAAATGAATGTGATAACTTAATAAGTTTTCGAAATAATCAAGAATGGCGTAAATTAGATATTGAAAGTTTCAAACGCTTCGGGAGTCGAACGAATTTTCAGAAAATTAAAATTAACGGTCGCCAAAACTTTGTTAGGATTCAAGGAAGTTTTTGAAAAATATCAGGCAATTACATTTTATAGTTTTATAGTCGCAATTGATTTAAGATATCAGCGCTGTCCCGTACGCGTGCTAGCTCGTCCTGCAATATCAACGTCTGCATAATAGCGCACGATTGGAAGGTCAAGCCGGCCACCAAGAAAATGATGAACACATTATAATTTACATTCGTTTATCATTTTTTAATAACAAATTATAAATGTATATATATATAAATCATTTTTATCGCTGTCTCCATTGTTGTCTTCAGAAGAATTATTTTAAGCAAATTGCGGAAAATAATTTTCAAAGAATTTTTTTCCAGGGACGCTTTCAAAATTAAAAAGACTTTTCACATCTTTTATTTTAGCCGATTTTAGTCCAATTCGAGGTGGACAACTTCTTGGAAGATCTTTTAGTTTAAGATTAGCAGTAAACAAAAAAGTAGTTGCCTTCTCCAATTCATAGTCATCGTAAACGTCTACTTTTCAGTCGGGGAAAAATTTTAAACAAAAGCTTTACTAATTTGAAAATTTTTCGGTTTGCGGATTGGGCCCTTGAAACTTTTTTTCAAAATCCTGCAAAAATTCTTCACATTTCGTAAACCCAGTAAATGGAGGGGAACGAGCGTTTCGAATTAGTTCCATATATTCATCCGGCGTTACAATGCGCACTAATTTTTTTTTTTGCGAATATGTGCCAAAATTCCTGTCACATTGGAAATAGGAGCTTTCACCAACTGGAAAGATATATTTCATTTCAATTTGAAAATGAATAGACAATAGAACCAAAAAATTAAAGACAGTATAATTTTTATTTCGTCCGGGATATCCATCCAAAATAGAGTTCTGGAGCTGAATTTGACTTTATGAAACTCCTTCATTATTGCGTACTGAATAAAATTGCACTCAGTGTTTGCTCCTTTTTTTACAATCCCTTCAAGCAAGCTTCAGTAACTTTAAAATTATCTCCGGGATTTATTTTTCTTTTTCACCGTCCCTTATAGTTTTAGACTTAGTAATATATTCCTCTCCCTAGAATATAACACTTAAGTTTTGTAAACTTTTTGATTAAAAGAAACGTCTTTTCATTGAATGCCCTCCATTAATTTCGTAATAATTTGATACTCCAAACTTTTTACATATTCAAAAGTAGAATTTAATGCGAAAATTTTCAAATACAAGATTTTTTAGAAAAAACCTATTAGGAAATCAAATAAAAAATAATAATAGGATAATAAAATTATCAGAAAAGTTAATCTGCTTCACACCTATTCCTTTTCCTGCCTCGACCCATATTTACGATCTTTTTATTGTAAGCAAACTTAAACTATCCTAAACAGAATATTATATGATAACACTATTCTACAATATTGCTTCTGTGCATTATGTTCGTTAGGGGAAAATCAAAATAAACATATGCTCTTTTGTTTTGGTGGCCGGCTTGACCTTCCAATCGTTCGCTGTTAAGGAGGTCGCACAAGAAAATCCGTTGCCGTGCGCTGGAGACGTCTCATGTACGTGCCGCCGTTCACGAACCTATGAAGCGAACCAATCGCGTGCCACCAGACGTGTTGCTGCGGTAGCGGCGACAGTTGCTCAAGGACGTTGCGAGCTGGTGTAGATAGTCACGTAGTTGTGTGCGTCAGGGCTCAGGCGGAAATAGCACGACAGTTTGTATGCCATTGGTTGGCTCGATGCGCTCGTGCACAGACGGCATGCCAGTGAGACGTCTCCAGTGCACTGCAACGGATTTTCTTGTGCGAACACCTTCATACAGACGTTGATATTGCAGGACGAGCTAGCACGCGTACGGGACAGCGCTCAGATCTTAAATCAATTGTGACTTTAAAACCATAAAACTTAATTGCCTGATATTTTCCAAAAAAAATTCTTTGACTCCTAACAAAAGTTTAGGTGACCGTTTATTTTAATTTTTGGAAAATTCGTTCGACTTCCAAAGCGTTTGAAAATTTCAATATCTAATTTGCGCGATGGGAAGAATAAAAATCGTTGTAAAATTTTAGTGTCAATTATTTAAAATTCTAAAAATACCGAGTTAAACAAAAAATTCGTATTTTCCGATTGCAGAAAAAAGTAACATTTTCTTGATGATTTCGAAAACTAATAAAGTTATCACATTTGTTTATAAGACTAAAAATATGCGCAGTAAAATTTACTAATGGGATAGGTTATTGAAAAATTAAAATTCGACCTGAAAAAAATATAACCCAGGGGCTAATTTAAACGACGGCGCGCACAGTGAGCAAAATATTAAAATTTCAGATTTTTTAAAATTATAATTTCCTTCAATCGCCAGAACGATTTCAGGTATTTCTTAAAATAATAAATATTTAATAATATTTGATAAAATATCACAATTACAATTTTTATAAACAAATTAGATAAACAAATTCAAAATTTTGGCCCTTTCGCATAGAAATTTTTTGTTTTTGCTTAAATTAAATTCTCTTTTTAAATACTACGCCAAATCTTCCACACCTCCATTGGAACTAGAAAGAAAAAAATCGGAAAGGGTCTTTTTCAGAACTTTTAATGCATTACTAAATTATTCATTTGAAGGAACCAGATTTTTTTCTACGTGAAATTGACAAAATTTAGAAGTTTTTTACCTAATTGTTTATAAAGATTTAAGTTGTTATATTTCAACAAATTTTATAAAAGATACATTTTTCAGGAATATCAGTAGCGATTCTAGCGATTAAAGAAAATTAACATTTGAGAAAACCTTAAATTTGAATATTTTATCACGAGAATTATTTATAACAATTGTTATTGTTAACTTTTTTGATATTTTTGTGACTAGCAGTCATTTATTCAATAGCTTGAAACACATCCAGTAAAAAAACAAAAAATTTCTATGCGAAAGGTCAAAAATGTTGAATTTGTTTATCGAATTTGTTTATAAAAATTTAAATTGTTATATTTCATCAAATATTAATTAATATTTCTTATTTTAAGAAATACCTGAAGCCGTTCCGGTGATTCATGGAAATTATATTTTGAAAATATTTGAAATTTTAATATTTTGCAAAAAGAATTGTTTATAACAATAGTTTATTATAAACTTTTAAATTATTTTTGTAATTCTATATTGTTCCTACATTAATATGAAGCACTTATAGTAAACAGAAACTTTTTTTTAACGAAAATAAGAATATTTGCTAATTTGTTCATAAAATTTGTTTATAACAAATAAATGGACTAATAAGCGAATTATTTGTATACTATGAGTCCCTAAAAATTCATTTAAGACAATATAAAGTTTACCTAATCAGTTATTAAAGCGTGAAAAAGTGTTATGTAAAAAATTTCAGTTTTTCCATACTTTGAGTGAAAAAATTATTAATAAACCAGTAGAAGAGACAAAAGTTCAGAGCGTCAAGTTCTTCAGAATTTAATGAAATTTAATTAAAAAAAAAATTTTAATCTGACCCAAATTGAAGGCTTTGGACATTTTTGAACGAAAAAAGTGCATTTCCTCTCACTGTACGGAGTTTCGTCCGGGGGGGGGGGGGGGGTTACTAAAAGACTACTAAATAATTTTTTTGAAGCGGTAACAAGCATCTGGCAGATTTTAAAGAGAATAAAAAAAATGTCTTAACATTCCTAAAAATTTCAATTGATTTTTGATTTTCAAAGATGATTGTTGCTAGCAATTTTAAAAATACTTTTAAATGTTGTAAATTATTTTCTAAAATTACCAAAAAAAATTTAACAGATTTTAAAGCAAAATTTTTTGATTTTACAAGATTAAAAACATGCAGGAAGCAATTCAAGTATGGGTAAGGGATATTTATACGTTTTAAAAAGATATGGAAATAATTTAAAACTAAAGAAAATATTTTCTTAAGATTTTTGAGAAAATTTTCAGGTGATTTTTTGTTTTCAAAAATTAATTCAAAAAGAATATTCAAAAATACGAAAATGATTGTACAAATTGTGTTATCAGTTTTGAACGAATTTCGTTAGCCAACATTTTGTACTTGATGATTTATAAAATGCAAATATCGTACCAGGCCAACCTTGAAATGTATACTTACTTCGTAATGCCTAGTTTATATATAGGCTAATCAAGCATCAGAATGTCCTCATTAGTCACACTTGATTCCAATTTTTAATTAATACAGTGCTAAATTTTTTACTCGCCTGGAAAAGAATGAAGGCAGTTTACACAATTTTCTTCATTTTAGTACCCATTTTTAATTATATTCGTAAGTATCATAATAAATTTATCCACAATGTTTGTAAATTTTTAATCATTCCACAAATAAAATATCGTACCATATAATCCAAATTTTATCTCAATCAAGTGACGAATCGCCACCAATCCACACGAAACTATTTTCATTCACCTATTTGTTTATAACAAATTCAATAAATTTTTTAACATTTGCATTTGCTATTGAAAATCTTTTTTAGATAGTTGATTTCAGTTTTCTAGGTCCACAATTTTTTTTGACTTTTGTTATTAAATAAACAAACAAGCAAATATTAACAATCGGCCATGACACAGTTCAAATTATGCAAGATGCGAAAAAACACGAAAAGACCCTAATTGTGCAAAAACTCAGATATCTAAAAAAATAGTTTTTCTATGTTTTCAAGAAAAAAGATTATTTTTTATGAAAAATGTTAACATTCACACAAAAAACATTAATTTTAAACATAAAGAATAAACTTTTTCTGACTGTCGCTTCTTATCAAGTTTTTGAAAAATATATGAATATATTTTCCATGAAAAATAAGAAAAATATAAAACCAAAGAAAAAATTAAAATCAAAAGCAGAACTCTCCCAGGAAGTAGAGCATGAAGACCCTGAATATGTTCATTTAATTCTTCGTCAAATAATCTATTTTAATTTAGACAGTGTTTCCTTGATCTCGTTTAAAAGATCAATAGTAAATTTTGTTTAAAGTGCATCAAGGCTCATCCTGTTTATACTTTCACAGTATGACTTCCTTGTTGTTTCAATAGAGATAAAAATAGTATACTGTCGCTTCGTTTTAATAAACTTATTTATTTTTATATCTTTTTGATTTTTATAACATTGATTTAATTATTATATATAGTCCAAAGTAAATTTATTTATTTACATAAAGCATTCAGTTTCCTACCATTATTGAATTAGCAAATGTTTCATATAGTCAAACTATTATTAATTTTCTACTAATCTTTAGTGGCTTGATTTCATACTTATTTAATATAATGTTTATTCTAGGCGAATAATTTTTTTACAAAGTTTGATAAACAGTTGCAGTTTTTCTTGTATATTTTTAAAAATATACAACCGAAACAAAGTAAAAAATATTACACCATCTAGTCGATTTAATAACATTTGCTATTTTTCAGGTTTACGATCTTTATAACTTTTTAAAATTATTTTAATAAATTTCTAAATATTTTTTTACCAAGCAATTAATTTTTATTATAAATTTCTGCAAAGCTCTAGCGGCTCACTTTTCACGAATCAATTCTAAAAAATTTTACGAGCAATTACAGTAAAACTCTGTTACTGTAAAACTCTATTACTGTAAAACTCAATCGATTGACGAAACTGTCGCAGTCATACGCTCAGCGTGTGAGGACAATCTCCGGAATTCATCCCCACCCCTTACGACCAAATCTTCTCGCTGCGCGTTCAGCGAGTCAGGTGAGCTTTTGAGTCACACTGACACGTAACAGAAAGATGTGTAGAAAGTAGTGGGGCTGGTTTTCTCGGACCAACCACACGTGACGAATTAAGCGATTCACACCTCACTTTGCAGCGCAATAACAAATCCAATTTTGCAGATAAATATTAAATTCTTTTCAAATATGATTTTTGTGATTCAAAACAACAACTTTTTAATCTAATTGTTACTTTTGAAGTGACTGAAATTTAAAAAAGTTATTTTATTGTAAAGGGATGTGGCGTAGCATCACTAGTGAGCCCAACTTTGGTTTCAAAAGCTAAAACTCAATTTCTGCAGTCATCCTCCGATCCTTCCAAAGAAATTCTAATTCCTGCTACTCAGAAGGATACTGTGAACGATAACGGAGATGTGCAGAATCATTTTCTTCCCAGTTTAGCGCGTTATCGAAGCCAGCGATGGCGCGCTGCCTTTCAGGTGGCGTTAGGCTGTGAGAATGAAGCAGTAGCGTATCTAACCTCGAGTAGATTTTGTCGTCGTTAAGGTCTTAAAGCCTGCATACTTAGACCTGGCGAGGTATGAGAGTTATCAGCCCCAAGATGGTGGACTCACCTGTGATCAGTCCGGTTTCCCTAACGTGTGGGTCTTTGCAGTATACCAGGGTACATAAAAAAAAATAAATAAAACGGCTTCTAAGACTTCTAAGAAATCTCCCCAGATTCGAATTTAGCGAAAACAAAAACGTTTAAGAAGAGTGGTTTCCTTCAATTGAATGGTTTTATCTCATTTTGACCTTGCTATGCCCTTGATCCTGAACTCCTGGGGTCAAAATAATCCCGGATTCTGATTCAGCGAAGCGAAAAACGTATAAAAGTAGACGTTTTCTTCAATTCCATAGTTTTCTTCATTCTGACATTCACATGACCTTGATCCTGACCTGATTAAGTCAAACTGACCCCAGATCGGATTCAGAGACCTCAACAATGTATAGGTATGGTGATTTAGCGGATGGTCGATTCGATCGTTTCGAAAGTTGAATCGAGTGAAAAGGGGAAAAATAAATTTACGTAATATGTGAACGCTCCCAAATAATAGTACTCGCCAATTTTACGTTACGTATATTCACTAAATTCATTATTTCAGAATCTAATTTTTAGTAATTATTGCAAGGGTGCATTAATTTTGTGGGATTTTTTGTGTTTAAAATTGCGGATTTATTAATAAAAGTGGTTACCAGTTGATCATTCAAAGTATTGTCCATCGCTAGCTACTACTTTCTCCCATCTTTTTTGAAGCATGCGGATACCACGTCAGAAAAATAACTCACCTTCTGAAGCTATCCACGAATTCACCCATTTTTGGCATCTTTATAAAAAGTGAATACTTCTTTGAACAGAACATCAGTCATGAATCGGAAGAGCTGGTAATCAGATGGCGCTATTTTTGAAGAATACGAAGGTTAGGGTAGGACTTCCCATTTGGGCGTTACCAAGTATGTTGCGACTGGTTTTGCAACCTGGGACAGAGTGTTGTCATGCCAAAAAAAAAACTTTATCGTGTCTCTGCTTGTATTGCGGCCATTTTTCCTTCGATGCTCGGCTCAATCGCATCAGTTGTTTTCGATAAAGGTCGCCCTCAGCCTCGATTTTTTCCAGATGGCCTGAACGTTCTTTGTCCTCAGTATCGAAATCACCACTTTTAAATTTTCGAAAACGGTACTCACGCGTTTTATTCGATAGAACATAATCCCCGCAAATTCTGCTTTCTTGATACGTAAGCCGAAAATTTTAATGATACAAAAACTATGCTGGTTGCAATTCGATAAAACGACACCTAATGAAAACTAAGGCCACATAATATGCCTTAGACATGCAAATCATAACGCCATACCTCGATGCGATATGGTACAAGTAACGCTATCTTTTAGAAATACCTCAAAATTAATGCACGCTTCTTATATTAAAAAGTCAATCCTATTTCTTATTACAGAATTAAGTTTACAGTCCGGAATTCCGAGTAGGATTCCTAGTACTTATACAAGAATTCAAAGTCCTCGGCCAAGTATATATCAGTTTCGATCTTATCAACGCTGGATGATTCCTGGAAATGCTTTTGTTCAAGTATTTTCAGAACAAATCAAACGCCTGCACCGCTTAAAAGTAAGAAAGGCATATATGGTACTAAGAAGCCACGGCCCCGGTCCCCGTGAGGTTTTTGGAGTTAATTTCTTTGGTTCAGGGTATGCAATATATGATGAAAATGATCGTCAGGCAGCACTTATGGAAAATGGATGCACGAGGATATTGAGTGATGATGAAGAAAAGATTTTGGATGAAACCTTTGCTATGTTTAAAATTCCAGGTACGACCGCAAGAAAAGTTTACCACAGGCTCTTTAAGCCACTTCGACAAAGACAAGTTCAACCAGTGTCATAATATTGCTTCAAATTGTTGTTAAAACCTTACGTATCCTACTCTAAAAGTCACAATTTCAAGGTTATTAGCGATTACCTTTCTTTATATCCCTAAGCTTATCATAAACAATATACTCACCTTGATTGGCATTTTTGATACATGCGCCTTATTGTTTATAACTATTTTTATCAAGAAAAATTCTCAATTAGGAAAATTTATTTTTTCCTAATTTTTATATTTATCTATGACCCATAATGAAACCTTTCACTCTCATGATATTTTCTCGTACAATGAGTCATTACTTATTTATGGACTTATAAAGCATAAGGCGCGGGTATAAAAAATACTACCCAAGATAATTACATTTTTTATAGTACAAGTAAGGATATAAAAAAAGGTAAACGCTAATGAATTGAAAATTGTGGCTTTTACGGGAAGGTATGTTCATTCGATTTATTTTTGCTCAGCCACATTAAAAATTATTTTACAAATTTTTTTTGTTGCTAAAAAAATCTTTCAAACAAAAATTGAACCATCTTTCGAAAAGCTACCTAAGATATTTGTAATCAGGGCCCTTTTAAACCTTTTAGACTTAGTTTTAGACCTTTTAAAAAAGAGTAATCTCTGGGACCTTTTAGTGCATACAGAAATGTTCGTGGCGACGGATTAAAAAATAAATGAAAACAGATACTTGCAGATATATTCACGCAGTATAAAACCAATCTGTTAATGAGAAGCAATGAGTGGAAAATTTCAAAATTTTCGTCTCATCTTCTTCTTTAGATAGGATTTCATTTTTCTTTTCATTGAAATTTTTTCTATTTCTGAGAGAAACAACATGACATGCTTCTATTCAATCACTCTAATTAAAATACATTTTAAGTATTAAAATCAATGCATCACTATTTTCTCTTGCAGCTGAGGGTTTGCCAGTTGCCCCTTACAGATCTCTATATGGACCACCTGCCAGAATTCCTAGTTCTCTGCAGGAGCGTACTTATGAAGATTGGATTATTCCGCTCAGTTTTACTCTTCAAGTGATACAAAACCGCCCAGGAAAATCTCCGCGGTTTTACGTCGTCTCAGTAAACCACAAATACAATATACTACGAAACTCAGCCTATGAAATGTTTGCAATTAAAACGATAGATCAGCTTCATCTATTGTATGATTATCATGATCAAGCATCAGCATTTGACATGTCTACCGGTATACCAAGAGCACTTACACCTGAGGAAAAAGAGTTTTTTAATAGACGTGGTGATACGATTATGCTAATTGGTAGCGCAAGAGAACTACGTCTGAATATGCGTTCCTAACTTTCAAGCTTTATTTAGACTTTCAATTTTGGAAGTTTCGATCCCACTCAGGTCCAAGTTTAATCAGCAAATTTTTTCCCAGCAAATAATAAAATTAAGAGTGTCCAGCCAGAGGCAGACTTCCCTCCAACTAGTGGCTAATCAACTACGTGGTGTGTACAAAAAGTTCCAGCATCAAGTAAAAATTTGACCGTAATCGGGTGCACACTTTTCTTTTGGCGCTCTTTAGAAATGGAGATACTCGAGCAACGAAGCAACATCAAATTCCTTGTTAAAATCGGGAAAAATAAACACCAAATTATTGAAATGTTAGGTACTGTATACGAGAAATCCGCTATGTAAAAAGGAGGCATGTACAAGTGAATAAATCGTTTTCAGAGGGATCAGGAGTGCGTTGAAGATGACAAGAGAGAGAGAGAGAGAGAGGGGCGCCCGTCAACGTCCTGTGTGGACGATAACCTCAAAATGGTAAAAAATTTGGTACTTTCAGACCGCCACGAAATTTTTGGACAGATGGCGAATTAAGTAGCGGTTGACCAGCCAGTAACAAGGGATAAGTCATATGGTGTAGCCTCTTGCTAACAAAAAATGTTACACTTTAGTTTAGGCCCAGACTCAAACCTTAGACAACTAGAAAATAATAACTAAGTTGGTAGATGATATGTTTAGCAAAGCTATTGATCATCTGACGAAATTCAACTATAACAGTCAATTTAGGAACCTAAGTCAATTTAACCTCACTGAACTCCATGAAGATCAGACTGCAATTTAGTGGTACGGCGTATGTGAATAATTCAAATCAAACTTATAGTCTATGAAACTTGATCGAGTTAGATCATCTTTCTTATTTTCTACTTTAATACCCCATCTATAACGAATTTGGAACGCTCTTCAATAAAAAATATGTAAAAAGATCAAGAACAGACTCAGATTCTATCGAGCGCCTTTTAATTCTACGTAATATTGACCATCTGAATGAAATTTTTAACTACATTGTGCAAGCGCTGAGAGTCAAATCTTTTATTATTAATGAGTAAAAGTTTGATTTTAAATGTACTGACCTTTTTATATATATTAACTTGTTGCGTCGTATTCAAGTATTTTATTTATTTTTATTTGTTTATTCATAAATTAGTATTATTGTGTTATGGGCGTGAATCCTTGGCCAAACCATCTGGTCATTACACAGAGAGAAAATTTGCTCGGTAATCATTACCGAAAGTTGTGGTGAAATTTGGATATAGTTAATAGAATAGTAATATTAAAATAAAATAATAAATAAATAATGTACTATAATATATAATGTAAATAAAATAGAATAATGCAATAAATGAGGCAGTATTCGACAAGAAATACTATCAACAAAATAAAATTTCTTTCGAGATAAATTGAAAAATTCAAAATAGACGCATCAAATTTTTCCAGTTACTTCTGACACTCTCTGAAATTAAATGAATAAATGCATGAATTTTTCCAAAAATCCATGGAAAATCTTTCTTTAATAATTGATGTCTTTGTGAAATATAGCTCGTACCTGTACACTATTTCGTAGCAAATGGCCGTTTCGTTTTTCTCTATCCTAATTCTCAACAGCATCATCAACAATTTGCAATTTTAGTTGAATTTTCCTGGTTACCAGTACTGTAGACCGGGTACTAAACTATCCAAAAGATTAGCAGAAGGAGATACGGGAATTCATCCACTAGAGGCAGCTTGCAAAAAGCTGACACTATACTAGCTGAAAAAGCTTGAAAACCTGTATTTATTCAGGACACGGACTAGGGTTAAAATACGGCTACGTAAGGAATAGCAAACGCAGTAGAAGTGAAATAAAAATTGGGGATAGGTCTTAGCAATAAAGAAAAACCTACCACCAGCCTGCGAAAAATAGCCGCTGAAGCTGAAAAGTCCATGATTTCGAACAATGGTGCGCAAACTTAATTGTCATTGTCGCTTTGGCATATCTATTTGAGCACTACAAGATTCACTACAAGATTCAAATGTTTCCCAAACATTACATGCATGTCGGTAATCTTCATCGGAATTTTCTTCATCATTTAATTTGGAATAAAAAACGCTTTTAGGTGGTAACTGTTCTTTATTTAGATTTTCACAATCGTTCAATATAGTCGTAAGGAAATACTCATTTTCTGACAAATAACAAAAATTCTTCGGAATTATTGCAATGTGTCAGAGTAATTTTTTATCATTATTTGCCTGATAAAAAGATAATTTTTCAAGAATACTCGACACGAAACTTAATGAATCTAAAAAGAGCCTCGGTGGCTCAGTGGTTAAACGCTCGGACTTCACCTCAGAGGTCCGGGGTTCGATCCCTGAGCCGGTACCTCTGGAAATTTTTCTATGTACCTTCA
>JAAAKG020132339.1:1435-14537 GCA_010014905.2 Druon quercuslanigerum
AATAACTGGAATTTATTAATCTACGTAAAATTAAACAATTTCGAATTTTTTAACCGTGAAATATTTTTGTGAATTGGGAAATTACTGGGAATTTTTTCCTCGATTAAAACGGCCACCCTGACATTATTTTTGTGTCGTTTTCAAGGTAAAAAAAGCATCAGAATTAAAAAGTAATGATAAATATTCTTTTTAAACACAGGGATTCTTTTTTCAATAAAGAAAAAGTCACTTTTTTGGATTTGGCTAAATTAAAATTGATTTTTTAAAAAGTTAAGAATTGTTTGACCTGAACCTTATTTAATTTAAATTAGAGTAGCAAGACATAATTGTATTATTTTTGCACGCAATTTTCGTGTTGAATAATAGCGGTTCGAAAATCACAAAAATTGCAAAATTCGTGAAAGTTATAAGTTAAAAAATTTAGTTTTGAAAATATAAAATGAACATGTGTTATTCTAATTTAAAATAAATAAGTTTTAGGCAACAGGTTTTTTAACTTAAAAACAAAATTTTAATCTAGCCGAATCCAAAAAAATAATTTTTCTTTAATTAAAAACTAATTTCTTTATTCGGCACGATTTTTTTTTTAAATTTTATATTCTTACTTGCTATCTAAAAAAGTACAGCAAATATCTACGATTTTACCACCCTAAGTGTACATTTTAAACACTTAACAATTTTGAAAGTTTTAAAAACTTCCCGGCACCGCTAAAACTTTTTTTATTTAAAAAAATTCTATTAAGTTTCTTTCACTAAGAGAAAAAATTGAGAAATTCAACTTTCCACGTTTGAGCGCCTCTAATTTACATTAGTACAATACTGTAGGCTTTGAATATATTTAACTAAAAGCTTGAATAAATCAATTTTCTCATGTTCATTTGTGTCAAAGGGCACTAGTTCTGTAACTTCCATTTAATAGTCAAACAATTCTAAAGTTCCAAATTTTAATGCAGGAACGCTATAGTATAGGCTATATACAGTTTTTAAAATTTTTAATTCAAAGCTTTTAAAGTCTATAAAAATTAAAAATTGTAATTATTATGTTCAAAATTAAGAGTTTCATATTTAGAAGAATGAAAATTTAGCAGATTCAAAATAAAACATTTAAAATTCTCACCAAAAAATAGGAACGGTAAGGGGTAAATATTTGTTATTTAGATATGTTAAAAATTATTATCTCTAATTTAAAGCCTGCATAACTGAAAAAAAACTTTTTATATTTGTAACACAATATCATAATTAAAAATGTCGAAAAAATGTTTTCACCTGCAAGTTCTTGCCAAGTTTCTCTACAGAATAATTTTTTCTTCTGATTTGTTAGTATTTTACATTTGAGAGAAAAATAAAGTATCGAGCACTTTTTTAAATATGTAATATTTAAACTAGGGATTAATTTGTTTCTACATATTTTAAATTATTGTTTAGGAATTGTTATTTTAAATTAAAATCTGAGTAAAAAGTATTTTTCAACTCAAAAGTTCTTTATTTTTTATCAGCCTTAGATAGTTTTTGGGCGGATTAAATTTTTAAAGAAAAAAGTATTGAGCCCTTTGTACAATAAGCGAAGTTCAATTATTTTTTTTACTATTTTAATTGTTGTTTTAGAAAAGCTATTGCATATTTAAAACTGAGTAAAAAAATTATGATAAAATAATTGGATAAATTTAAAACTGCGCATTTTATGGAGATTTTTGTACAACAGAAAATGGTTTTTGGTAATAAAAGTTATTAAAGCATTTTTGCACTTGAATTTTTGTATTGTTTATTACTTTACACATTTTATTTTTTTACTTTTATTTTACTTTCTTTTTTCCTTTACTTTAAGTGCTTTGATAGCGAAGTGGTTAGAGCTCGCGGTTAGGACATACTAGTTTAGGTAGTTTAGGTAGTTTAGGTAGAGTTCAAATCCTGGGCGAGTGAGATTTTTCAAAGCGTTTAAGCGTGCGATTATTTGTGTAAGTAACCGTATGTGCGAATTATATACTTTAATAATTTAAAAAATGAAGATTACATAATAATAATTTCAAAAAACAATTTTGTTTTCGTTGACGAAATAGTCTACTGCTCCGATACTACAGATTCTTAGAATAAGAAAATATATTCTTGAATTGTATCAGAAATGATTTCTTTGAAGTAAACATGTTCTGCACTTGAATACACCTCTATATGAAGTAATACAATAAAGTTTTAGAATAATAAAATGTGATATTCCATCTAAGAATACATTTTCTCAGATTAAGAAAATGTACGCTTGTTCCAAGCATACGCTAGCAAGTATTTATTTATTTGGAACACGCTCGTATTTTATTGTCCCCATTCGTACCTGCGAGATTGACTTGAACGAAGTAAAATTTACTTGATTTAAGAACCATTTTTTTCAATGTACCTAGGTTTCGGAGGATAATTATAGATGCAAGTATTATTTAGGCTTCCCATCCATACAAGAATCGCTAGCAATAAGAAAAGTATCATTTAATCAAATGAAAACATAATTTTTCTCCTTTTTTCCATCTTTAATGGCAATTTACGACGTATATGAATTTTTTATTGTTGCATAGTGTTTAGAGGATAATTGTAGCTGTAAATAGAATTTTTTAGATCACTTTTAACCTATTAAAAATCGATTTTTTACCGTTTCTAACCAAACTACAGCTTGTGGAATTCAATCACATTTAAAAAACAAATCAAAAGTAAATTTGTTTATAAAGCTTCTTTAAACTATTATGCATTCAACTTAGAAAAATGTAGCAGGTAACAGTTATGTTCATTAATCTATTTATGACATAAAAAAATTAAGGAATTAAATCTGCAATTTAATTTTCTATTCAACGAAAGTATATTCATTAATTCTATTCTTTTTATGAAATATCAATAAATGGGGCATTACTCCATTAAAGTACGATCCTTCATGAGTATTTAAAAAATAACTCTGATCCTTTTATTCCCCTAAAGCGTGGCAATGTGGAAAAGCGACAATAATGCTTTTGAGATTTTCGCGACATAACAATTGTTTAGAGAAGGAAAATATTTTTTATTGCACGTACATGCAAAACCCCGGTTTAGCCACCGTTAACAGACATCGAAAATGGTCGAATCAAAACCGTGCGCGAAGGCGACGAGCAAAACCCCCAACATCGGTGAGCAAAATACTTTCACTAGTGAGCCAAATGCTCTCCATAGCTACCAAATCATTGGCATTGAGCGTCGTGAATGGTTACTATGTTAACATCGTGCTGGATCAGTGACTAAATCGAAGGCGAGGATAAACTGCTATACCTTGACGTGAGCCGGGAGCATCCACCTATAACTTCACGAGAGTTCGAGATAACTCTCGATGTCGTCTCGTCTCGAAATCGAGTCGAGACGATATCGAGACGAGTCATATGAGAATCTCGATCACGAGATCGAGAGAGGGCTGGGCGAGATGTCGATTTTGGCGAGAAATCTCGAAACTTTTTTACGTTTTTACTCGACAATATATCTATTACGAAATAATTTACACAATTAAAATTCATTGGAAAATAATTTATTATTAATTTACAGAACTATCAATACAAATTTATCATTATAAAGAAAACTAGAAATCAGGATCACAAAGTTGTGTATACAGTGAACTTCTTATCCATCCGTGCAAAGAAGTTAATACTCTCAGAGAATCATTCTGCAACGATGTTCTCTTCAGAGACATCACCAGACTGCCGATCGAAAACAACCTCTCAACCGAAACCGAAGAAGCGAAGAACAAAATTGTTATCTAGAAACCCGATATTTAAGGGTTTATTATTGATTTGCACCGAAATTGTTTGTTTCTGCTTGTATAATATAAACTATAATTTTTCAATAATTATTCAGAGAATCGATACAATAATGTTTATAACACACTGAAAAATTCGAGGAAAAAATCGAGATTTTCGAGAGTCTTGATTCGAGACGAGAGTTTCTTGCTTCGAGATCGAGGCGAGAGTCTAACTTTCAACTTCTCACGAGATCGAGATCAAGAGTTGACTAAAATCTCATATCGTCTCGCTCTCGTGAAGCTCTACACGTAGCCAATAATATGTTTCTTTACAAATTAGAATGAAAACCCTGGAATTTTTGACCTATTGCAGACATCGAATATACTACAATGACAAATGTAAAATAGTAGGCAAAAACAAAATAGTAGGAAAAATGTTTTGGTAATCATGGAGAGCATTTTGCTCACCAGTGAAAGCATTCACAATTTCAGTATCTCGTATCACAATGTACGATTTGGGACTTACTCTGACATAATTTTCTTGCCATTCAGAAGTGAGATATTCTGAGGGTGAATTTCACTGAATTGAATAAGTTTTCGCATTTATCTTCCGAAGTGCTTGCGGATATAGAAGTTTAAATTTTCCAACAGTGTTACATTTCTCGTTCCCCGGCGTCCTTCTTTTCATCGGAGCAATTCGAATGCTTCCTAATTATTTCTAGTTCCTGAATCGGGAAAAGGGTCGAGCCATCGAATGGACTGGCGTGAGGGATGAATTCAAGAGTTATTATGTTATTGGAATCGAATGGCTGGGAGAACGGAATCGGATTATCGGAAAGGGGAAAGCGTCCTAGGTCGACCCACCCTTCGTCCGGAAACCGTGTCCGGATTACCGACTGGGAATGGACAGTTGCCCATACTGACCGAGGGGTTGGTTTACTTCATTCTGTGGGTTGTATGTATTTCTCTTAATTCCCCGCTCTTTCAATTTCTATTGTCGACGCTTACTCTATAATCCGTCCTGACAATTTACTCTAATCGATTATTATTTATATAATCAAATGTATTCCTAACTACCATCAGATGGAGCTGACAGACACTTTTCGATTTTTCTTAGTAAACTTTTACAAAGTTGATAAACAAGACCCCCCCCCCCCCTTTAATCGTAATTTATTTATAATTTTCTATTATTTTGAATTTTTGAATTTAGAAATATCGAACGCTAATCTTACTAAAGCAAGTGGTGCAACGAAATCAAAGATTTTAGCTTTTGGATTACTTCAAATTGCTCAATTCAAGCAATATTGCATTACATGGGTGACAATATTTCAAGAGATGCATATGATAATATAAGAATAACAGCCTTTAAAAACTACAATATCATGTATTGGAACGTTATCTGACGTCTCGGAAATAAACTTTCAATGTTTCAATACACTTAATGAAAAGTTCCAGCAGAAATTTTCTACAGTGCAATTATAAAAATATTATTCATAACTTTGTATTTGAGTAATTAATTATTATTCATGTGATATGTAATTATTGTTAATATCAATTTCAAATTATAAAACGAAATTCTTTGGTTTATATTTATAAATACTATTATATGTTCACAATTACTGGGTATAATGTGATCTAGGTGGTCCCACAAATACACGAACGAGTAGATTGGAGATTGGTCAAGCGCATCGTGCACTCGCACCAAGGACAAATTTGCATTTTAATCGTTTATCCGACGAGGTACGATGAGAATCGCCTCGCTCCAGAGGCTTTCTCGCTTATTTTCTAACGTTAAGTAGTACTCCATGCGTAAATAACTGAACCATACTGAATATGAAATCGATCCGAATTTCTGTCTTAAATACTAAGAAAAAAAAAGCAAACGATGAAATGGCAATAAATACAAAGTTCATGAATCAGATATTAACCTGCTATTTAAGAGAAACCTTTTTGGGAAGCTTAACGCCATTCGAATCGAGGGTAAATGAGTTTATCAATTACCTTCAGTTCAGCGTCTGTTAATTTTAGGTCAGCTAAAAAATCAATAGAGCAAGACGCTTTCGCTGTAGGATTATCTAACATTAGTAATTTTATTTAACAATTTAAACGTTTAAAACTATCTAAACACAGATTCCAGCTTCTTGGCTTTATTGTTTTATTAAAGTATTCGAAATTTATTAAGATTGCAAAATTGAAACTTGAAAAATGGAAAAGTTTGAGCGGCACCATAAAAAATCTAAGTTCGTAAGGTTTTTTAAAATCAAAAATGGAATTTTGTAAATTGTACAGTTTGAAAATGACGCATGCAAAACTATGCTTTTTCAAATATTGTAAATTAAAAAAATGTGTTTCAATCAAGCGTTGGAAGATGAATAATGTCCCATAAATAACGTAAAAAATGAAACATTTAAAAAGAGATGATTTTGAAATTTTAAATCTTTGAAGCGGCGCATCCATTAATTACTTAAGACTTTTTTGGGAAGGGGGGCGGAAGATCTTACAAACCCTTTTAGATTTTGTAAATGCTTTAACATTTTTAAAATCATGTGAATACACTCCTTGAAATCGTATGGATTCAATGGATATCTTACATAATATCTTAAAATCTCCTTAAAACGATTAAGCAATTTTTTGACATTCCGTGAAATCTTTTAAATCCTTGAAATCTTAAACCCTTTAAAATTCCTTAAAATATCTGAAAATTGGTTAAATTCCTTAAAAATCTGAGAGATATTTTATGATATTGCGTGATTCGTTGAAAGCTTTGAAATCCCCTAAAATTCATTAAAGTTTTGAAATCTGTAGGAATCTCACTTTTAATATATTTTAAAGGCGATTAAGATTCCTTGAAAATCTTTTAAATTCCTTTATAATATTCGAAAATCCTTTAGAATACCGTTAAATCTATTAAAATCTTATAAAATTCATGTATATACATTGTAAACCCCGCCAAATCTTTACAAATACTTTTAAATTTGATAAAAAGCCCTCCAAATCCCTTTATATCTTCGACACCCCATTAAAATACTCTGAAATCCTTCAAAATTCATAACAACACGTCGGCCTCTCTTTAAATCCTTTGAAATCTCGACACTCCTTTTAAAATATTTCAAAATTTCCTAAGATCCTTTTAAGTTAGTGATTGTGGCATTAAAATGTGATCAAGATCAAGCATCTGTAAGCCCTTGAAATCTTTTTAAATCTAATTTACAGTTAGAAAAATTAATATGCTCTGAATATATTAAGTAAAAAGTATAGAATATTACGTTAGAAGGGATGGGAGTACAAAAATCTTATAAATCCTTGCAATATGGGGGAGGGGGTCTAAAATTTCAAAAATCGTAATTGTGTGATTAATGGACGTTCCCAAAAATGGAATTTAACTATTCAGAATTTAACAAACTTCAAAAACATTAAAATTTGGAAATTCAAAATTGAATAAGTTCCTGGAAAAGTATTTATTAAAATTCAATAAAATTTGTTTCTGCAAGAAATATGTTGTTTTTCAAAAGATGTCAGACAACACATATTTTATCGATTTAAGGAAAAAAATTTTGACGACATTGTGATCAAATGAACCTGTATTATAGTATCTAAACCAATAAAGATATTCAACTTTTTATATTCTAATACAATTTTTAAACTTAATTTTTTCAAAACCCACAGCGTTTATTTTCTTAATTTTTTAAAAAACTTTACTTATATCGTGAATATATCTCGTAATATTTTACCTAGTGCGGGTGACTTGGAGAGGAGAAAGATATTTTGTTTGAAAAATGGAACTTCATAATTTTTGCAAAAACAATAACAAATCAGAAAACAGAAAAGTCTTTTAGCGTCACCAGTCCTAAAAGTTAAAACATTCGCAAGTTCGTCAAAAAAATGTCATCAAATCTGCGAAATAGATATTCCCGGGTAGAAATTGCCTCTTTATGCCTAAACTAAATATTGGCTCTTACGAGGCCACATGCACATTTTCTAGGTAGAAAAATCAAGGCTTTCCCTCTGCTGGCCCTCGACAAGTTATTGTCGTGTGCGACTTGACTTAAATTATTTATATACTCACTTTTTAACACTATATATTTTAATCAAACTAGTTATAAACTGAATACATAAAGATACATTTTTAAAATAATTTCTACCATTTAATTATTTTCTCGTGAGGAACTTGTAAAGCCCTCGACAGGTAAAACGGGTAATACATCTGTGAGTGCAAAAAAGTATATTATTGTTATTATGCTTAATGATACTTAAATTGAAAGACGGAAAGAATTTTAATTACCGAGATGCAAACTTTTAACATTTTTATTTTTTCGAAAAAATTTAAAACATTTTATGCTTTAAAAATTTAGAAACAATTTTTTTAAATTGATTTAATTTCAAGGCATTTAGGTACATTTAAAAATCATGTTTAACAAATCAAGTTTCAAGGACCATTTTTCCTAAGTTCGATTGTATGGGAAGAATGCGGTCAAGTATTTATGATATCGTACTCAGTGTGGCGTCAGGCGTTCAATTCTCTGTGCTTGCGGATATTTTAATAAACTGCGTTTCTCTTAAGTTGTGAGTAATAAGTATTTTTTAACCCAATTCAATAATTAGTTTAGTTTTAGAATAACGTGCGGAGTATAGTTAGGAATTTTATGATAATAAAAATAGGAGAAAACGGAGGTTTTGTTATTTGCCAGAGGCTACAGAAAGGATTAAAATCTTTAGATTTAAATTCTGCTAAGCTTGCATTTTTACATTTCGATTTGTTTTTTTTTCTTCAAATCAAAAGTTTCTGGTAATATTATTATTACACGATTAAGCCGTTTCCCTTTCGGGGTAGGCGTGATAGATTATAGCAAAGGTACTAGTTAAACTTTTTTTACTGTTGCAACCATAGCATCATATAAATTTGAATTTATAGCATATCCATTTGACCGAGCGCGAAAACCCCGTTTGAAGGCCCTCATTAGGTTGCCTACTGATCACCTCGCTAGCTAAGCGTGACGTCTTGTCTTGCGCCCTCGATAGATTGCCACTTTAGAGCCTTCATAGAAAAGAGGAAATCCTGACAGGGCCTCTAAAGAACCAAGTTATTATTGCTACGCGGGTTCTTTGAGAAACAACACATTCCTTGCGGAAACGATTCAGTTACTCAAAATGAATTGGGCCAATAATTTAAATTTCAGAAGCATTGAAAAAGGCATTATCTAATATCATAAATTCAATAAAAATACAGTTTTTTATTGGCCTTAATCCATATTATGATACCTTGTCGATTTGAAATTGTTCTTTACGTCCCTTTGGGAATCTCTAAGTCTAAGCAGAATCATGAGTATGTCGAACAGAATCATGATAAGCTGAGTCAACTTCGTAACGTGGCGAGAAACTGTAGAGTGAAGGATTTCAGGAAAAGAAACGTGAAACAAAATGAGAAAAGCTATTTGAGCTTGATCGAGCTTGAAATCGTCAGATCAACAGTTTGTTAGTTAGATTTCAAGTGTTTCTGAAGAAAATCATACTTTTCCTTAAAATATTTCATTTTTATCCAAATAAAATAAGATTCCGTAATGAAAAATTTGATATAATTTAAATCACGCACTGAGAAAAAAAATTTAGTAGTCGCAAAAAACCATTTTGTTGAGCAGTTTTTGTTGTCAGAGCAAAATTTTGGTTGTTAGCACAACATTATTTTTTGTTGGTAAAACAAAATTATTTTTTGTTGGTAAAACCAAATCATTTTTTGTTGGTTATATAAAACATTTGGTTCTAGACACAAAATTATTTTGATGAGCCTTATTTTGTTCTCCTGGACAAATTTTTGTTGAGCCCACAAAGCCAGTGCAAGTTAATTTCCACCATTGCGAACAATACCGGTGAAGTCGCGTGTTCCGTCATCTGGATACGTGCTGCATAAACAAGTAATCCAAGTGCTGTGAATAAACATCATGATGCATGCGATACGAAGCGACTACTTCTCGGGTAAATTTGCGTGTGACTTTAGCGAATAGATATCAGCTATGACTGCTGATAGAATTCTCAACAATAGAGGATTTATTGAAGATATCTGCTTTGGTCGAGATGTAACAGAAATGCTTAGAAAATTTCATCGGTATGATATGGCGGTTTTTGTGCTCTCAAAACTTGAATATCAGTTGTAAAAGAAAAACTGCTTTGTAGCAAAGACTTTGACTAGTTTATTAAATTGTACTTTGAACTTAATTTTATTTATGAGTGACTTGTTTCGATCATTGAATATAATTAGTTAAATTAACTTCTTTTATTCAATGACATTCATCGAAATAATAAGTTGCTCCGAACTTATACTTAGTAACAATTACCATTTAATGATTTAGTAAATGACTTGTAGCTACAAATTAGTTGTTTTTTTTATGACAGATTCAGGTTTTGAGAGCACAAAAAGTATGTTCTTGACCTAAAAAAGATTTAGCTACGCCAACAAAACTATTTTGTTTATACAGAAAAACAATTTATTTGAGACAAAAAAATAATTTGGTTGGCCTTACAAAAGTATTTTGTTAGGTTAACCCACACATTTTCTTAAATCAAGAAAATGTTGTATTGCGATGATAAAAGAATTTCATTGCCTCAACAAAAAAATTTGATTATGTCAACAAAAGAGTTTTGTTTGGCCAACAAAAGGTCTCAACAAAAAATTTTCCTTGGCTCAAAAAAATAGTTTTGTTACACGAAGAGAAACAAAATTATCTTGTTAAGCAGAAACGGAATTGCTTAATGAATATTATTTAGACCGTATTATTTTTGGTAAATTAATAATTTTGCAGATTAGTAAATAATAACATTAATTGTCGTTATTTTAATCCTATTTGTTGTTTTTATATGTCTACAATTTACTAACACAGTTCTAATCATTTTATGTTACGAGTTTAAGGAGAGCAGATATGGTAAGATATGATAAGGCAAAATATGGTTATATTTAGCAGAATAGAAAAGTCCTGTAAAATTAACAAATAGTTCGGTAAAAAACATTTTTGAAAAAAGCTTGAATTTTTCTAAGATAACCAATATTTTTCAATACGCTTAATTTTTAAACTATTAAAGTTTAGAATCATGATATTTAATGATTTATATAAAAGCAAAAGAGCAATAACACCTATAAGTTAAATACTTATTTGGTGCAAGGATACCAAAAGCGACAAGTCCCACTGAAAACACTTTTTCCACTTAATTTAGATGAAGACCGTGTAAAGTTATCATCAGGCGCATGTTTACCTTTTCAGTAGAAACGGTATGTTAAGCCAAGACCTCTATATGCACAATTTCCTTTTTCATTTTATCAATAAATTTGCATTTCCATTTAGGGAAAGACATAAGCGAAATTGAAGACTCTCGAAATAATTGTTAAAACTCTTACTTCCTTAAATTACAGTAGTTACAAATAATGATCAACGAGAGATAGTAAGAACACTACTATAGAATTAAAAATTCCGTTCCCATCAAAAATTAAGTAATTTTCGACAGTAATTGTAATCTTCAAGAGTTCCTTTTTTTATAAACATGCACAAAATATTTTTAAATTATGAAAAAGAAAGGAGGCCACATCAAATTTTCATGTACTTTAATAGAAAAATTGGTCTAGTATGGAAATAACCTCCATCCCAAATATTTTTTGTAAGATTTGGCTAAGTGCCTTATATTTTGTAGAAACCACCAACTGAAACAGATTTTTGCAGGAGCAGTGTTTGAATTACTTTTAAGGATGGCTGTATCATCCCTTAAAGACTGCACTAAGGAAATCGACATTTCATAAAGAGCAAAACGACAGAAGATTTTTTTATTAAATTATTAAGATCTGGAAACACTTTAAAATAAACGTGACAAAAAGATCTTATTACAGGAAAAATAAATACATTTTTTTAAGGGTTCTGTTAACATATCGTAAATGTTCAAGCAAGAAAAGTGAAATTTGCAAATAACTAAAATCATAGGAGATTTTTTGATGAGGCTATTATGATGATAAATATCCTAAAATAAGTGCCTTCAACAAAAGTCTTTGAATTTATTGTAAGGGTAGTTTTAACCTCCCTAAAATATTCAAGCAACGAAATCGAGATTTTCTAACAATTGTAATCACTGGAGGCTTTTTTATGAAACTATTTTTGTCGGAAATCAATTCACAATAAACGTGGAAAGCGTATACTAGCAGAGAAAATCGCTGAATTTATTTTAAGGGATGTTTAAACAACACTTGACATAAATTTAAACGCTTGCTCTGCTTGCACATGTTTCCGAAATTCAATTGATTTCCAACCCCCAATAGTTTTAATCAAAAAATCTACCGTGATATTGGTTGCTAGGAAATGTCTATTTCCTTGCTTGAGTCTTTAAGGGATGTTCAGGCGGTCCTTGAAATAAATTTGAACACTCTTTCTGGTAGTGGACGCTTCTTACACTTCCTTTTAAGCTCACTTGCACCCTGATAGTTTAATCTTTAAATTAAAAATCTCTCGTAATTTTTGTTCTTACAAAATGTCGATTTCCTTAATTAAATCTTTAAGGATTGATGAAACAACCCCTACAATAAATTTAAAGACTTTTACCCTAGTGGAATTTTTTCACATTTATTGTTAAGTGATTTCAATTCTCAATAATTTGATCAAAAAATATCCCGTGAGTTTAATTGTTAGGAAATTTCGATTTTCCTGCCTAAATGGTAGCAAACCTTTTGTTTCAATGATTCTGATTACCAAAATAATAGGTATTTAGCTAAATCTAACAGACAGTTTTTGAGAATGATAACATATTATTAATCTGCATTTTTGAAATTAAATTGAAAATGAATAATTACAAACTTTGCCACTAAGCCATTTTCTGTAAATATGGTGCATGGTTTTTCGCAGAGAAGTCTAAATAAAAGATACTCATTATTTTGTTTATGGAAAATTGGAAAATCCTCAGTTAAATGCAGGTGGCACAATAAAATACTTTTAACTCCCAAGCGGCACTCACAAATTCTTGTTGGGTCTCCGCATAGGTGCAATAACCGATTGTACAACCAGGTTTAGAGATCGATAAAGAGTAATAACAAGCTACGATTGGAAGTTGTCGAAGCATTCGTTAGAAGCGCTTATTCGTGATATACTCGTACATAGCATAAACCATACTCGCAATCTCGGGATTCAGTCTCGAGTTTTAAAGCCAAAAATGCCTATAATAATTTCTCGTTATTTTTTTCAGACCTTATACAAAGAGTACTCTCTAAAAATATGAATATTTCTGCTCTTTACAACTTCTGGATTATTATAATTAAGTGACTGGCTCGATATTGTACAAGGCGTTAGACAAGGATGCGTTATGTCTTCATGGCTATTTATATTATTTATGGACAAGTGTTTA
>JAAAKG020132340.1:0-14537 GCA_010014905.2 Druon quercuslanigerum
TATATTTCTTTATAATGTTGTTCTTTGGAAAGCTATTTAGCCCTACGGCTATTCTATAATAAATGCAAACACAACACAATAGTAAAAGTAATAGTAAATTGTTTAAACAATTATGTTTTTAAACCTAAATCATTATTAGCCTATTCTTGTTCAAAAGTGGACGAAAAGTTTAATATTTTAGAAATTTTTTTAACATTCAAGCATTATTCTGAGAGAATATTATTATAATTAATAACAAATTTTAGGCACATTTATTCATGTTAAGTTTAATTGAACATTGTGTCGCCCTGAATAAAGTGTTAAAAATAAGACTTTATAACTATTCTAAGACTACATTGTCTAAAAACAATAATAAATTAATTACAGAAATTCTGCGAAGACCTAACTATTATTAGAAAGTAGTATTTAATGTAGGATAAACAAATTGTGTTTAAAAAATTGAAAAATAATAAAAATTAGCGTCAGAAACTCCTAAAACCCATTTTTTCACTAATGGGATTGCCTTGGGTTTCCTTTTTCTCGCTCGCTTCTTTTCTTTCTCTCCATCCCTTGCTATCATACTTGCTGATTTCGAAATCAAATAAAATCAGATAAGAAAGGTATCGTGCCATTTTTTCTCACGAATAACGCTTTCCGAGTTATGAATATTTGAAGAAAAAAATCCCGAACATTCGAAAACTGCGAAAACGATAATTATCCATCAAAATATGGTTTACACAAATTAGTACTAAAAACATTAAATTGTTTGTTCATAACCATTTTTACAATAACAAAATGATGAAAATTACTTTTTTCACAGGGTTTTTATTTTATTTTGACGTTTAAATTGACTAGTTTAATTGTCGTAAAAAAAAGTTTCATTGGCATCACTATTCTCTCAGTTCATATTGTATAAAAATAAGTACAACAGCTAAATTTAGTAGTATTATATCAATCTTCTATATATAACTACTTCTTTGAGCTTGAACGTACACAAACATCATCTAATATAAGTAGCTATAAAGAACACGCCATTTTATTATTTCAGTCGTATTAAATGAAGATATAAAAACAACTTATTAATTGCGTAAAAGATGATTTTTTATAATAATTAAAAAGTTAATGTATCATATTGACCATATTTAGTCTATGCCAAGTTAAATATTGATATAAATTAATAACATTATTTAAATTTAAATTACTTTGGAATAATGCTTGTCTTTTTATTTATTTAATTTGATCTTAAGACCAAAATAATAGAACTTAGTGTTTCTACTAATGTAAAAGTATAACAATTTGTTTTTATTTATTTAAAGTAATTTTTTATGAAAAATTTTTAATTACAAAATTCAAGCTTTTCCCGAAAATTTAATACCGTCTTGGAAATCAGCATGTGCAAGTCTATAAAATACGACTGTTTTTTTAGGAGGACTCTTATTTTTCAGTAATTTTGCGCAAACACACACACGCACAATATATTTTGCCTACCTGGGTAATTGACCAGGAGTAATTTTTTAAGGATTTGTAACAATACAGGATACAGAGGCATGAAAAAGAGAATTTAATTTAATTTTTACACTACTTTTAGATTACTATAGGTTTCAAAAATGCCGACCTCTCTATTAAACTTTGAATAAGTCAGAAAAAAAATCGCTTAAGAACTTAACAAACTTTACTGCGAAAATAATTTTCTTCTGAACAAGTTCTCTATTCGTGACATTATCATACATTAATTATCAAAAAAGTTACAGTTGGGTGAAGGTTTAAAAACATGGTCAACAGTGTCAATTTCACGACAGTGAACTTTAACTTGTTATATTTGGTTGGATAATCATTAGAAACGAGGAAAAAAAACTTGGTGAATTCCTTCACATTTTCTGCAAATCTAGGTCTCATAGAAATAAGAAAATTTAAATAATAGTAGCTTGCAGAGTTAATTATAGAGGGGGACCTTATTTAAGTTTCAAATTGTGATAGAAAGCTCAGACAAAGCTTCAGATAAGTAAAAAAAATCAAATAATACAAGGACATACGTAATCAAGTTTCAAAATTATGAAATAATTAACCATTAGCAATTGTTTTTTATATCTTTTTTCTTTCGCGCATAAAAGGAGTCATCATGAATGGAGTGCCAGTGTCAGTCGAGGATCACTATTCGGCACTTTCCTCAGCTACCTGATTTAGAGAACTAGTTCTGCTTATTTTTTTCTTATAGCACAGTGAAACTGGATATTATTCGTCTACAATGTTATATTAAGTAACAAAAAGGCCTAGGGCGAGTACTTTTTTTTTGTTTTAATAATAAATTCATTTGAAACAAACTCTGAGGACACCTTTTCATAACATAAATTTCGGAATCAAGTGCTATTCTCGTGCAGTTTTAAATGCTTGAAATAATATTTTTCTTGTTCATTATAAATAATAGTATTTCAACTTATAAAAATGTTTTTCAGGTCCGAATTAATAAATCCTAATAAAACTAAAAATTAATTAAATGCATATCCCGTGTAGAAATTCAAATGGGGAACTAGTCTGGTTCCCGACCAGTTGACCCCAATAAAAGTCGGAGGCTAGTCAGGTCACTTGACTAGCCCCTGACCAGTAGCGTCTCGATAGATTAGTCGGGGGCTAGTCAGGTGACCCGACTTGTCCTAGTCCGGGCCTGATCGGGCACTAGTAGGGGTCATATGATAATACAATTGTTCCGATGAAATTAGTTCTAACGAATATTTTCAAAAACTGAGTGCTTATATAAACTGTGTTTTACTTTTCTATAGTGCATCATATTTCTGTGTTAGTATAGCTGAAGAACCAACACTCGCAAAAAAATTATATTTAAATCAATAATATGAACTTTCTTATTTGTTCTAAATTGTTGAACCTTTTAAGCCAAAATGACAAATTTTGAAACTCATGCATTCATACCCAACATAACAAACATCAAACAAGAAATAACTTTCTACGAAAAAAATTCAATTTTCAGTCCCAATAGACAAATTTCTAAACGAAAAGGAAGACTTGTAACTAAATAGTTTCATTTTCATCCAACAAACATTCTAGTTGACTTTTCAAGATTAAAATGTGAAGTTTTCAACATGAAATAAGTTTTTACGAAAAAAATTTTATTTCCAATTCAAAAAGACAATTTTTTTTAAACCAAAAAGGATGAATTTTGAACAAGATACTTGACTTCTCTACAAAATAGTTGCATTTTGATCCAAGAAAGTCAAAATTTGTACTAAAACATATTTCAGTTCTCTTTTCAACACCAAAATATTAAATTTTAACAAAAAGTAAATTTTCTACGAAATAGTTCAATGGTCAAAAAAACAGCAGAGTTTTCAAACAAATAGTTGCATTTTTATCTAAGAAATATGTCATTTCCACTAAAATAGGTGAATTTTACAATAAAAAAGGCAAACTTTCAGAAAAGAGGTTGAATTTTTAACCAAACAGTTGCGTTTTTATTCGTGAAAGCTCAAATTTCTGGTAGATTAGATGAATTAAATATAAAAACTTTGAAAAAATAGTTAAATGTTTATACAGATACAATTTTTTGAAGAAAGATTTTGAACAAAATGCTAATTTTTTAGGAAATAGTTTGATTTTTAATGGAGTAATATTTACGCTGAAAAAGAAGAACTTGTAAATCAAACTGACACATTAAAAAAAAAATAGTTTTCATCTAAAAGAGATTTCAGTTGACTTATAAATAATAAAACATGAATTTAAAAAAAAAGGTTAATGTTCTATGAAATGAAATGAATTTTACACCCAGAAAGACGAATTTTTAACATAAAAGTTGAATTTGCAACAGAAAAAATGTCTGAAAATTATAAAATTGCTTTCGCCAGTTGCATGCTTTAAATATTTTCATCGTACTAAAATAAAATTTTCCTACCTATTTGGAAATGTGATTTATTGTCTCCTCAATGATGTGGAACTCAAAGATCGTCTTCGTTTACTTTTTTTAAAAGTAGTTTTCCATTGAACAATGAAAAGCACAAAACCAAACGCGACGGTCAGGTATGGTTGGGCATGGGTTAAGATACTGGCATTCCATAAATTGTAGTCGGTCACGTGACAAACAGACAATTTTGAAAAAAATATAATATTGTTCATTCAATTGCTTAAAAATTATTATAAAAGAACTATTAAAAAAAGTTAAAAGGACTTTTGTTTGAGTTGTATCGTACAATTTTTTTACCACACAAACAAACTTCTAAATCTATTTTAATCACGCATGTGACTTAACGCGATTTTCATTTTTTGATGTTTCTATTGTATACTGCGAAAGGCCAGCAGCAACTACGTTGACACAATAGGAATCTACATTATCATTATATAATCAAAAATGAGCGGGAAACTTAAATATTTATATTATGATAGTGCGTCACCTAATTATTAATCAATTGGACAGATTATAGAAACTAATAATTTTTCTACCAATATCTGTATTTAATTTGGCAATAGAACTCTTTTTATATCTCAATTTCAGGATTACTGCTTATTTATTATTTGGTTTAAGTTTTCTATTTTATCAGGAAAAAGCTAAAAGTATATTTCATATGGAAATGAAAAAATGGTAAGATCAGGCTATTCTGAAAACTAAAAAATTAAAAAAATTATTGTTAAATGTATTCTTAGTGTTTCAGAATAAAATAATCATTACCCTTTTTTCGAAATTACCTCATTTTATAACACTTTGCCGAAAACTGAAACATAAGAATAACCCGACCAGAGCCCCACTAGCTCCCGACTAGAGCCTGAAGATTACCCGCACGGAAGCTAGTGCACAAGAAGGCCCGACCAGTCTCTGACCAACCACCGACCAGGATCCGACTGAAATTTTGACAACCAAAAGCCCAACTATTCCCCGACTAGTCCCCGACTGGGTACTTTGTCAAAATTAATAACCAGACTAGCCCCTGATTAGTGCCCGACTTGTAATAGGGCCAAATGGGGTTATTTCTACACGGGATTCTGTAAATAATATGTTAAAAAACGTATTTTTGAATAATAATTAAAAAAAAAATTTCTGGCGAAAATATTATGTTACAGCTACCTTTTAATGCAGGGAATCTTCTCGCCAAAAAATTAAAATATTATTTATCAGACTTCTATTTGCTTTAAGTTTCTAATGAGTTCTATGACTTAAAAATTTTTGGTAAGAAATTGAAATAACTAAATAAAATATTTCTGGTTATTTGACATTTTTTTCATAAAAAACCCTTTCCTGGCAAGATATAAAATCTGCAATATTCTTACGCTTAATAATAGTATAATTAAACATTTTTTTGTAAAACATGTTCTTCACGTACCCGTACTACTTTAATTTTAACATAAAATATTAATGGCCGATCTGGGCCCGATATGGACTAGTATGGCTTCGGTCGGGGCCAGATAAAAATTTTTTTACGGGTTTCCTGAATAGTTTAGGCATCTGGTAATGATACACCGTATTAATTAGTTAATGCGCTTTTTTTTGCTTAAAAGATTTATTAAGGGGTTCTGATTAAAATTCTAAGTTTTCTATAAATTACACCCGTGAAAACCAGAGATTTAAGACTTTGGGATTTTCTGTTATTGAAGATTCTTAATTTAATCGATTGCAGGGATTTTCTGCCTCTAAAATTTTTTAGGGTTACCTACTTTCGGCAAATTATCATGGGCTGATGATATAACAGATTTTTTTAAAATAAACTTCTTCAATGATTCAAGAAGGTTTACAAAGAAATTTTGTTTTATGAATCAGCGTTTCTAGCTTAAAATGGCATAACATGGTATAATTCAAATTTTATAGCATTAAAATCGATTGATTTTTCCATAATCTATGATTAGTCAGGGGGGGGTGACTTTTTTGCCTTTTTTAGTATTCATCCTCGGCTTTCAATTAACTGCCGTTTCTCATCCTTGGTAAATAAAGTTACTATTTTTAATTCACTCTATCTAGTTATTAAATTATGGAAAATTTAACAGCTTAAGATTATTCGAGAATTAATAATTGGATCATTATATACTTTTATAGAAATAAAATGCTTGACAAGGAAAAAAGCTTGATAAAAGAGCGCGATTTTGTAACAATTACCACTTTATTGAAAAAATAAGCAGATTATATTTTAAAATTTGTTGATAGCTATGGCAGTGGCATATACATGTCCCACATTAACCCCGTACCACTGGGCTTTTGAATTATAAATGAGCTTTTAATGGAAAAAGCTAGGGAAAAAAGTTTCAACCCAATTTAAAAAATTTGATAGATAATCTCTTAGAAAGTAACTGGAATTTTAAAATGCAAGGCCTTTTATTTTCTCAGAAAGAGGTCGAAAGTCCCGCTAAAGGGGTCGCAACCCCTATTTTTAAAATAGTGAATGTGCTTTTATTTACATTTGTTTATACAGAAGCTTTTAAATCCGACGAATTTCACTGTATATTACACTGTTATTCAGAAAATTCAAAATGAAAGTTGACATTTGCTGGGGGTTTTTAACAAAAATTAATAAAGGGGATGATTTACCCCTACAGTAAATTCATTGCTTCCAGAGGTGTACCCAACCGATTTTCTTTATTTGGTAATAATGTTGCAGTACATAAAAAAGTCGACTTCTTTTTTTATGTGCTGATCCGTCGATTAAGGGAGCGAAAACCACCCTTAAAAAGAAAAAAAAGAAAATACACCCTTAATAAAAATGTTTTGCCTTCAACGTCTCAAAAATGAATGTGAATTTTTTAATCAAACGTCAGAGTTTTTCTTACAAAACAGCTGATCGAGACATATTTTTCATACCAGGGGGTTGCAATCCCTATTTTTAACAACAATGAATATGATTTTCTTCACTTTGCTTTGCGTTTTTTAAACAAATTTGTTGCAATGGGGAATTTATCCCTACACTCAACTTATAGCTTTCCCATAATTATTCACTTCATACGTTTTAAACTTTAATTTTGGAAATTCCGACATATATTTTGCATTAAAAATCAAATAACATAAGCTCCCTTATTTTGAGGAGGGCTTGACTGACACCATAAAATTGGTCATTATTGAATTGTGAATAAACGATTTTTTTTTCTTCACACTTACATGTAGACTGGCATTTCATTAATGTAATATCTCAATTTTTTCTAGGACCCAATTTGCAAGTTCATAGCACTTTAAAAAAAAATTTTTTTTCAGGTCACACCATTCAAATATCCGCTTTTGTCTAAATATAAGGAAATATCATTTGGTGAATGAGGTTTCCAAATTTCATATAGTATGAGTATTTCTCAAAAACTCAAATTCAAAAAAAAATATTCTCGAGCAAATCAACATTTTTTAAACAAATAGCAGTTGGTTAAACATTACGAGAAAGTATCAAATTCATGTGACTATTCAACAATGAATAGCATAAGATACCAATTTGAGAAAAAAGTGTATATCTCTGCTCAATTTTAAGAAATTTTGAAAATATACAATAAACGATTGTTTAAATAATTACATCAGGCTTTTAAAAAACCTCTACTTCAAATAATGCCATCTATTACATTCCATTCTAAAAATAAGATTATTTTTTACATTTTTAGGCATAATGGAGCTTATTCAAATTGTCAATGAGAAATTATTTTTATTCAAAAAGATGGCAGAAATTGGAGAAAATTAACAATAATACAATTATAAATAATATAATATAACAATTTCCATTTAAAAATATAAATTTTAAATAATCGACATTATAAGATCCAAAATTTCCCGTAAAGAATGCAGTCGCTCACAAATAGAATATTGATGCTTTTGGCGAAAAATGCCGTGCACGGACTAAATATTACAAATTTCCTAGGTAAAAAAACAGTCTTTGTTACTTAGTAAATTTTTGTCTATATTGAAACGTTTTAATGGGTTACTGAGGGATTAAAACCTCTTTCCTTTTTTTCATACCACATCCTTATTTTATAAAAGGCTGACATGCACATAATAAAATACACCAATTCTTACATATCAGCGTTTTTCATTTTGAGGTTGTGACTTAGCAGAATTATTTTGTACTAATTATAGCTCTGCCGTGAATTAAATTTAATCTAGATACACTGGAACTCCAAATGTACGACAAGTTTGGGAATAGAGAACTTCTTAGATACGAGCATGAAAGGGGATCCCGATCCTGCGACTTTTAGATTTCGGAGGTAATACGTTTAAGGCAGCGCGCACTTTCGCGCGCCTAAATCAAATAGGGCAGGGTAGTGGAGAAGCATTCCGTTCGCTCTTTTGGAGTCGGCACGCTCGTAGCTGTGGAGCGCTCGTACCTTCTGAGTTCGAGTGTACTGGCATTAATGTCTTCACTGAACAAAAGCTTCATCATTATCTGTTTTTTACAGTGGTAGATGCAATTCTGAATAAAAAAATCGAAATCTTTACCGTATTTCTAAAGAAAGCACCTGCAAGACCTGCAGAACCTTCAAGACCTGAAAGAGGTTCTGCAAATGATCGCTTTTTTGTACCAATGCTGGAGGGTGATGTTTTATATTCTTCTGTCAGGAATTCTCGCAGGTGTGAGACCTCTTTTGCCTAAGAATATTCTGCTCACAAAGTTTATCCCTCATGATAATAAAATTATGTTTCGTCACCATGGCGAATATGTACCTTCGTGGGCACGGCGAGCTTTAGCTTAGTTCATTTTTATTCGTCTACTATGCTTTATACTATTTCTTTTAGTATGTGCGCGTCTGTGTGTGTGAATCATCGCTTTGTTTGAGGCAGCGAATAATTGTATTTTATGATTCACGGTTACTACAAAATCCCAATTTCCAAATATTCTGACATTTTTCTGATTTTTTCCGGACTAATTTGTCCAGTCCACGACTCGTCCTTACACGTGCTTCAAGACAAGTTCGCATATACGGTTCGGTCCATCTGGATCCCTCGTGCTTTTCGAGTACAAGGTTCTAAGCGTTATACAATTTTTATTCAGGTCTGATACCCAAATTAAACTTAGATATCAATAATATTGATACAAAGATATGTTTCCTAAATGTTTTGAGTGGCGGTAGTCATACTGAGTTCTACTAACTACAACTTTGGTTGATTAAAAACTCTTGGACTTTCACAAGGATTATCTGACTTTCTGATCCAAGGTGTTTTTGAAGTAGCCATGGCTGAATCTGTATGTAATAAATGTGACGTTTGTTTTGATCTTTAGGATAACCTTGATGACTTTCATGGTTATTTTAAGGTCAACTTTTTTTCAATTATAATTTTTTATAATGTTTGTCGCGTTTGTACCAAAGCAGAGAACGATCGCAATAAAAGTCATTGTTCTACTGACATGAGACTCGAAAATAAAGGTTTCTATTAAAAATTATTTAACCTTAAAATTACCTCAAAGGTCATTGTCAAGGTCGTGTTGAACGTCTCTACTGCATGTGCCTTGTTGAAATTAATGACCTTAATCGTTACGAAAAAAATGTTAAAGCTTGTCTTCCCAAAGGTAAGCAGACCTCGAACAAGCTTAAATGACCTTAAAGTGATGTTCATTCTCAAATTCGACTTATGACCTAAATACATACTTGATTATACGATTTCTCTTTATTCCGATTGACGGTAAAAAAATCAAATTTTTTATTATCAATACAAATTTTACCTTGAAGTAATCATCAAAACCCCTTGAATCATGCTTTTATTTACGCTGAAAATTGACCTCACTTACCCGAACTGAGCGGTAGTGAACTTCAAACCGCCGCCAGGTCAGGGGCAAGGTCAAGGATTAGACTCCCTTCAACGCGTAATACATACATAAGTTTGTCCGCTACGGAATATTTTCCAATAACGCTGTTCTTATAGCCATCAAAAACTTCTTTGAGTTAAAGTGACCTTAAGGTGGAACATACGACCTAATTGCATATTTAAATGTAAAATTTTCCGTTCTTTTGATTGCTGCTGTAAAAAAGGGACGATTCCATTTTTTTTTAATTTGACCTTGAAACTACCATGACAGTCATTATCAAGGTCAAAACTAAGATCACCATCAGATTCCTTGTTAAAATTCACTACCTTGACCTTGGTGAAGGATATCATATTTCGTTTTAATCTTGTTCCTTGGAAAACCCTGAGTACACTCTACAATGAATGCAAATAAAACATAAATTTTAGTTATTTTAAATAGCCATCATCAAAAATAATTTTGTTCGAAATTTCGTGCCTTGTGATGCATGTGTCAAATAATGGATTTGTTAAAAAGGAGAGTTTGATTCTGAGTAATTATCTTTGAAAAATATTTAAAATATTAATTATTAACATTTTGAGGATTCTCCAATTTCTAATTAGACTTCATTAACAGTTACAGGGATTCTGAACTGTTTTGTAACAGGTGTTTCAAGTAAAAAAAATACATTTTTGTAAATTCTATTCAGAATCGTCCATGTTAGATGAATGGGGTTGAAACTCAGCATTGGATTTGAAAAATAGATGCAGACTAAACATGGATAATTGTTTTTAAGTATCGGCTTCATAAATCTATTTTATAGCTTCCTGAAGAAATTCCATAAGTGAGAAATTGGGTTTTGCGAGTTTTTGGTGCTAACTATGATTTTATCGTCGTTTTTCCATAGAAATTGTTTCTCAAACATAAAATACTATTGTACTTTCTAATGATGCATCTTTTAAGAAAAAATAGGTATTTTCAAGTTTTTGGTCGAGCACTTTTTCTGCGAAAAGGGATTAGATTCAATACTTATTAATATTTCTTTTTCAAAATGGATAGATGTTAAAGAAATCTTAAACAATTTATTATTGCATTTAAACATTTTCTCTTAGAATAGAGTTAGAAACTCGCCATTTTTCGCAAAATTTTAACTCGTTTTTAATCTTTTAATTAAAGTAAGACAATAATCAAATAAATTTTAAAGAAATAATTGTTTAAACCATTTATTATTATCTATAACAATATTCTCTCTAAATAATTCTAGAAAGTTATATTTTTTCCACTTTTAAATTAGAACCAGGTAATAATTAAATTAATTTAACAATCATAATTGTTTTAAAAACTTATTAATATTTAAAGAGTAATCTCTTTGAATAATGTTGAGAAGTTGTGAATTTTATCAAATTATTTATGATTGAGAAAGTATTAGAATTGTCCGAAATTTACCACCACTGTTTTTCAACGGACCTTCACGTTTTAAGACCCCCTGAATCCGAAAACCAAGTTTTAGAAATGGCAAATTTAGTTATTTAGCCCCTATATGCATAAACAATTTGTCTTTTCAACGGAATCATTTCTTTTCATGTGAAGAACAAAAATGGTACACATTAGAATATTATGAAACAATATTAGTGATTGATATAAACAATTTCGATGAACAAATTTACTAATTTGGCATTTATATGCATAAAGAATTTTTCTTTTTTGTGGAATCTTTAATTTTCATGTGAAAAACAAGAATTTTATAGACTAGAGTTTCATAAAAGAATATTTTGCATTGTTATAAACAATTTTTATAAATAAATTCACAATTAGGAATTTATATGCATAGAAAATTTTTCTTTCTTTGTGAAATCATTTATTTTTATTTAAAGAACAAAAATAGTGCACATTATAATTCCATGAAATAATAGTCGTCACTTTATAGACAATTTTTTATAAAGAAAGTCACTTATTTGGCATATCTATGCACTTGAAAAATTGAAATTGCAGAGAGGCTTAAATATTCGCATGGAATAAAGTTTTATGGCAATATAACCAATGATAGTGACACTATCATAACTTCATTTGTTTATGAAAATTTTTATAACAATGAAAAATATTATTTCATGGATCTCTATTCTATACCATTATTGTCCTTTGAATGAAAATGAATTATTTCACAAAAAGAAAAAATATTTTATGAACAAAAATGCCAAATAACTGAATTTCTTTATAAAATTGTTTATAAAAATAACAGATATTGTTTCCTAGTACTCCAGTGTGTACTATTTTTGTTCTGCACGTGAAAAGAAATGATTCCGTAGAAAATAAAAATTTTTTACGTTTGTGAGGGCCAAATAAGTGAATTTGTTTATAAAAATTGTTTAAATTATTAACTATTATTATTTGTTGGTGCTTGATTGCAATTGAAAATTGATTCTTTACATTTTTCTAATAAAATATTTGTAAGTAATACACTCGAATTCTGAAATCGCAGCAGTTGAAAGTTATGTGCATTTATTTGTTTATAACAATTACCAAAATGCAGGATATTTATTCACAGGTTATAGTTTTGTTCCAAAAAAATTAACTTACTGTTTATATAACTTGCTGCAAAAATGTCAATGAATGGGGCTAAGTGAATATCGCAAATATTACCAATTTCAACTTTTAAGTTAAATAACAAATTATTAAATAACAAATGCAAAAGAATTGAACCCGTACGCTAAAGCACGATTCTTCACGAGTATTTGAAAAAAAATATCTCATCCGTTGAGAATGGAGGAGTCGGCTGATTTTTCTCCCAGAAATGTGCTTTTTGCCCACTGTGTGGCGTCTGTCTATCCGGCCGTCCGTCCATCTGTAAACAGTATCTCGAAAAAATGAATGGATCAAATCAAGCTTTGCCACACTTTTTTTAGGTCCTAAAATAATAAAGAACGAGTTTGCTCATTTTGGATTAAAATTTAAAAAGTGAGAGCATTTAAATAATTTTTGGGTCCACCTTTTTCAAGATTAAAAAATGTTACGTACGGCTATTCGTAGAACTCAGAAAGCTCAACAATTTTTCCTAATAAATTTTTTTCGTTAGAGAGAAAATTTTCGTTAAAATTAAAATTAGTCCAAATTTTAAGCCAAACAACGCATAATATGAAAAAGTCAAGAGAAGAACAACGTTGCTTTTTAAAAGCCCTACAACATTATCGTAACAACTTCTTCGATTTTCTTGAAAAATCAAAAGTTAAAATTTTGATCGTACGAAGAATAAAGAAAAAAAATTCCATTTTGTAGTGAAACTTTGCTGAAGCAAAAAGATGAATAAACAAAAATTGTCATCCCAAAAAAGATCAACAAATTTTTTAATAATAATTTCTTGGTAAGACGCGCAGTTTTAGTTTTATTCGTGGAAAATAACATTAGAAATAAGCAAAACTCAATTTTTGGAAAACAGCGCCTCACACAACAAATTATCCAACCAAAATTATGCACCTAAATACATCTATTACACATTTTTTATGAACCTCTTTTTGATAGGACGCGCAGTTTCGTTTTAATCGTCAAGATGTCATTAAAAATAAAAATGAAGAACTGGAGGAGAACAACAAAAGATACGAAAAAATTGATAGACAAAAGTTGTTCACCCAAAAAAGAGATAAAATTTTTTTATTATTTATTACCTTCTCAGCATTATCGATTAATAAAGTAATATATTTGTGTGAAATTTGACACCACATTCAAATTTTGAATCACACGATGCAAAATACGAAGAAAGGTCTTTGAAGAGACATTATAGATTTTAAAAAATCTTTCAAATTTCTTTGAATCATTTTCTAATAGGACTTGTCATTTTTTTATTTATCGAATGTACTATGTAGGAAATTCAAAATTCTAAATTTGAGCTAATAAAAGACGCAAAATATAGAACAAGTTTTTAGAGGATGTTCAGCGTTTAAAAGTTCATAAAATACTTAATTGTGAAATTTTTTGACAAAACTCCTCGTTTTTAATTTATTTATCGAAATTGATAAAAAAGTGAAAACTTCCGATATTTTGCCAAAAGATGCGAGCTACGAATAAAAGTCTAAAAAAAAGACTTGTAGGGTATTTTGTTGTTTCCATATGAAATAATAAGGAAATATTTAAAAATAATAAATAAAATAATAAATAAGCATCAAAGAGATGTTTTTTACACTCTCTTTTTTCTTCGTAAATAGCCTTTTCTGAAATAAAAATTATATCTGAAATATTCTTGAATTAATCTATATCGATCATATGAAACTTAAATTTCCTTGAAGTAGTTACTGAGAAACTTTTCATGTAAATTAATTGGAATATTAATATTTATTATGAGTATGAAGTATTAGCATTTAATTAAAATTATTATTATTATTTATTATATTATTAAAGCATAAAGTTGTACTTTTAGAGAAGACAGTTTTAAAAAATAAAAAATTGTTGAAACAACTATGTTTGTGAACTTTCATTAATTATTACTTCACTAAAAAAAACGCATCAATTATTAACTCGTTCTAAGTCAAAAGTAGATAAAAAGTTAAATATTTCTGAAAAACCAACTTTGTAGCATGGCTCACACAGAATATTCCTAAGAATATTAATAAATTATTGTAACAATTACCATTGTCAAGAAGTTTAATATTTTATAAATATTGATAACTTTCTAGAATTGAGCGCTCCGATTCCAGAACGGGACATAACTCGGTAAAGTTGGAGAGAGGTTGGCCCCTGGCAACTAAAAATTGACATTCGAACATTTGATTTTTGAAGAATGCAATCTTATAGGAAATTATATGGCGCATCTTTTTTCCTCTAGCAAAATAGTTTAATCTATTTAGTCCGGAGGCTGGGTATGATCCCGTATGCATTCAAGAGGCAAAATATACA
>JAAAKG020132341.1:0-14536 GCA_010014905.2 Druon quercuslanigerum
AAAAATAATCTTTCTACAGATTTTTTGAAAATAATTTTTTTGAATGATTTGGTTTAAAATAACAAGTTTATATTTTTTACTCGTGTAAACACAATGGCTCTCTTATATAGTGTTATATAGTCTTATATAGTCTTATATAGGCTCTCGTATAGAGTAACTATATTAAATATAATAAAAAACCGACTATTTTTGCAGAATTATTTAAAATAAAATTTTATTCTTAAAATTATATTTTAAAAAACTATAACGTAAGATATCTATATTAAATACTCTTTAAATTGTTAACAAATTATTATGTTAAAAAACCATGCATAATAATATAATTAAATTTATATGAATGAATCTGAAATAATGTGGATTCAAAGCAATTTAAATTATCCCCAGGATATTAAACTCAATTGAAGAAAATTCTAAGAAAGCGTCCCTGATTATAGTAATTACATAATGGGTTAATTACTTTGTGTACTATTATACACATTACATCATTATATCGTTTTTTGCTTTATTTAATTTTTGTTATGTATCTTTACAATACTTTCAAATCCCGTCAATTCGTATGAAACTTTGTAAATCTCTTAACATTGTTTAAATGTAAATAAACTCTTCAAATTCTTTTAAAACTATTGAGTTTCCTAACAAAATGTCTTGAGTTCCCTTAAAATATTTTAAAATCCAATAAAATATTTTAAAGATATGAACATTTCTCGAAATCCCTTTATAATATTAGGAAATCCATTAAAATTCCGTTGAATACTTGGAAATCATAAATTTTTTTTAAAAATCCGCGTATATTATAGTTTGAAATCTTTTCAAATCTCTTTAAATGTCTTTAAATCTTTGTTGTTTCTTGAATACCTATAAAATCGTATGAAATCCTCTGACTTCTTTTAAAATATATTTAAATCTATTATATCCCCTTGGAATCCCTGAAAATAGTATTTAATCCGCAGAAATCGTTGCTAATTCCTGAAAATCCCTAAAAATCAGTTAGAACCCTTCGTTATCTTTTAACAACTTGTAAAATTTTGTGAAATCGGATTAAATTCCTTAAATTCGCTTAAAATCTTTTGAAATACTTAAAAAATTTTTAATTCTTTCTGAAATTGTTCTTAGGTAATTTCTTTAAATTATTAAAACCATTTACAATTTGTGAAACCTTTCGTAATCCTGTAAAATCTTTTAAAATACTTTAAAACTTCTGAAATTCCTTGAAATATTTTAACATCCCTTAAAATGAAACCCCTAAAAAGCTTGGGAAATATCGTTAAATTCTGAAAATATGTAGTAATTATTTCAAATAATTTTATTGAAATACTTTGCACTGTCATGCATTCTATTGAAATCCTTTAAAATCACTGGAAATCCGTTAAATATTTTAAAACTCTATACAATATGTTTAAAGCCATTAGAATTCTTCGAAATTCTCCAAAATCCTTCATAAGATTCGAAAATCTATTGAAATTCTATAAAATTTCTTGAAATCTTGCGATATCCTCTGAAATCCGTGTATGTACTTTGGAATCTTTTGCAATCTTTTAAAATACCTCTGAAATTATCGAAACGCCTTAAATCTTTTTAAATCCGTTTAAATCTCTGAAAATTCTTTGAAATCTTATGACATTTATTCAAATTTTAGAAATCCAATTAATTTCCCTTCGCGCATCTATAAGAGACGTCGAAATCCTTCCTTTCATCTTGAAATCCCTTAAAATCTCATAAAATCCGATTTAACTCCTTACAGACGCTTTAAAGCTTGTAAAATGCCTTAAAAGATTGAAATTCCCCATGAGATTGTACTAGGTAATTTATTCAAATTCTTGGAATCTTTTGAAATCTCGTTAATAGTGAAAATATTGGATATATTGTGGGGGCAAAAAAGAATACAAATCCTCATATTAGGGGCCTCCAATTCACAAAAATCATATTTACGTAATTAAAATGGATCTTCCCTTATTAATTCAGTAGAATATTTAAATATATTTACGGAAATTATACGCTGAATTTAATTTAAATGCCAGAGGATCTAAGTGAAAATCCAATTTAATTTGAGTGAGTTTAAGTGAATGCGATATAATCAAAAATGATGCAGGTTAATCTGAAGAACTCTATTAAATTTAACCAGAGAGTATCAAGTGACAAATTCTTTAAAATGTACTTACTTATCAACTATTTTGATAAATAGATTTTTGATATCACAGGTAGTAAATTGCTTTAAAAGAATTGGTATGTCGATACATATATGTCAGAAATAATTGGGATTACTCAGATTACATTATTTTTTCCGATATAGAAATGAGAAATGTGATATTTAACAAATAATTTAAGTAAATACATAAGTATCTGAGGCTACACATTATTATACATATATTTTTATAAAGTTCCTCCTATATTATGTACATAATATGAATATTAAAACTATTTATTATATAGGTATATATTTGACCAGCGTTACTATTAATTATTTTAGTCTTTATTATAATATGCACTTATAATACAACGTATAATTCAGAAGTAGCATTTGGTAAAGTACCTCGAAAAAATGTAATAATACTCATAAACAATGGGAACCTGATGATAATTCAAGTGCACCCAAACGCAGCAATATAAATATCACACTTCTCGCCTCCTCTTCCAGCAACCGTATTATAAATTGTCCTGTCGCAGTATATTACCATAATACCAGTGGCATAGTTATTGCCTGCTATATTAACCGTTTTACTGCGATAATGTGACCGTTTCACATCAAATTGTTTTAGGAAGCTATTAACTTACAGTCACGAGTCAGGAAAGATTGGTAGTGCCGTCAACCAGGGCGAATGGTTAGAATTTTTTTAAATCGTCAACAGGCTGAATACACGGAGAAAAATGGAAAAATAATTTTTATGTAGAATACTGTATTACATTATAGACTATTATGGTACAAGTGACTATTACTTTTACTCGAGTGCAGGTACACTATCTAAAGTGTTAAGTTGTGATTACTAGATCACATCATTCCTATATCTATAAATAACTGTTTTATAGACTAAAAAAACTGCATGTGATTTAGATCTTACTTTGATTCATATCAATAAAGTACCTTTTGTAAAAGGCGCCTTATTTAGTAAATCCTTGTTAAAATATATTACTGTGTATAGTTAAGATTAGAGTCGAAATAAGATGCGTTGTGCAATGTTAAATATTCGAGGGACTTAAAGACGCTCGTATTAGCAAATAAGGTTGAGTCCCCGACAGCCTTCTGGGACTCTACCAGAAAGATACCAGCAATATCACGCAAGCGCATTAACGTCACATTACCGCCGACAGTTCGCGATTTCGCGCCATACTCGACTGTCCCTGTAAGCATTGTATTTTTGTTTCCATTCGTGTGATTTGTATTTTATATTATAATCAAATTCCAACCTAAAATCTTGAATTTCTACTAAAAGCAACTTTTAACAAATTTAACGGCTGTTACAGTTCGATACCTCCACATTAAATCTTTATTTTACCGGAACAAAATAAGTTTTTTCTATAAAATCTTTTTTATTCTTATTCAGCCTCCTTATATTTTGGGAGAAAGTTTTTATTATGTTTTAAAGTTAAAGAATAAGTTTGCATTTGCTGTTTATAAAAAATTTTCGCATTCGATGTTTTTGCATATTTTCCTTCGGAATATGCTCCTGAATAAGGATCACGATCTTGCCGGGCGAAAAAAACTTTGTTTGTTTAAAATTTTAAAAATTTATTCGACTCGAAAGCATTTCTCGAAGGTTTTTCGGACCATCTTAAACAATTTTTGTTTTTTGTCAATTTTTGGTAAAATTTACCGTTTCTGAGTCATAAATGATTGAATGATTAAAAAAACGCGAAAACGGCAGTTTTAGAGCCAGAAAAACAGTATTAAAAAATTTAATTTTTGAATTTGCCAAAGTTGCTAAATAGTCTGTGAACGTTCCCTAATAAAATCCCAAAGAGTATATACAGATAATTTCATTTTATAGCTTATTTTTTAATAGTTAAATAGGCGCTCTCCGACCAGCAGCTCGCGTGCTCGCTACTGTTGACCAGAATAAGAGTGTCTTATACGTGTTCTTGAAACTTTGCTTTTTTACATACGCTTACATACGCTTTTACATACTATTTGTGTTTATTTCGTAAATAAATCTCAGCTGTCATAAACTGTTATAAATATAAGTGGCAAACGTAAAAAAAGTTGATAATTCTTAAATTAGTAAAAAATTTATTTAAGCATATTTTCACATTCGTCTAATAATAAAACCACCTTAGGATACACAGAGCCCGCCTATTTAACTATTAAAAAAACTATGCTATCGAATTAATTCATTTGTATATACTCTTCGGGATTTTGTTAAGGGATGTTCAAAAATTATTTAGGAACTTTGGCAAATTCGAAAATTACATTTTTTAATACTGCTTTTCAACTGAAAAATGGCAATTTTTGCGGATTTTTAAACATTAAATTATTTTTAACTCGGAAGCGTTCAATTTTACAAAAAAAAATGATAAGAGACGAAAATTGTTTAAAAGGGCTTGAAAAACTCTAAAAACATTATTTTGGCTCAAAAAAAGTATTTTTTTCACATTTAAAACAAACAAAGTTTGTTTTAACAAATTTGCACGGTTTTTCGACCGGAAAGATCTCGATCTTCAGGGGCATATTTCGAAGGGGACTATGCAAAAAATCGAATGCGAACATTTTTTTATACGAAAGCGCCGTTTTCGTTTTATCTAAAAACACTTCAGCTCGGGAGTAACTTTTGTTTTTCTCTTTATAGACTGACTTCGATTTTACAGAATGCTATTTTGCTCTTATTATGATGATGATGATTATTATTATTATTATTATGATTATTATTATTATTATGCTATTTATATCATATAATGTGCATTCTTATATTTTATAAAAATGTATAAATATATACTAGCTTTTAGCAAAATTTTATAAAATTCTTATCTTTTTAAAATTTTCTTTTTTAAGACTTACTTCTTCTAATTTCAGCTAGACTTCAATTCAATGTTTAAATTCAACTCTAAAGTTAGAATATTAATCAGGTTTCAGTATTTTGTATCTTAAACAATTTTTTAACTTTAATGTTTCAAAAAATTATTTGTAGTAGCTCCTTTTGTTTTTACTTTCAGGTTATTACTACAGAAGATTAGTAGAACTATAATCATTCGATTTTTTAAGCTGTAAAATTAAATTAAAATTTAAATATTTTTTCGCTTGAGATATACCTGAAAGTAAAAAATCTATTACATTTTTGAGCTTCAGAATTTTAACAGAAATGACAAATTAAATGAATATTTAAATTAAACATTTAACTAATTAAATTTAAATTAATTAAATTGAAATATTTTCATTGGACATTTTCAAGTCCACCTATTCATATAAAATGTGTAAAACTAAAAAAATAAAAAAAATCCTCTGTTAACCCTGAATTTTCAATGTAAAATGTTGTCTGAAATTTTGTCAACAGAATCCAAGCGATGCAATAGCGTAATTAGCTAGAGCGTCCCGCATAGGCTTTAGGTTTTAGGTTGTTTAGGTACGGCTCGAATTTCCAGCAGGTGCGATTTTTCATAGCGTCTAAGCATTCGATTATGTTTGTAAGTGAACGTACGTGTAATTGCATAATCTCAAAAATAAATTGATTACAGTTATTAAAAATAAAACTTTTTTGCATGTAAATTCATCATTATGTTCGATCATCTGTTTCGAGTTGCTATATAGGAACGTCTACCGACGATTATATATTTAAACGTATAAAAAATTTATTTTTATTTTTCTTACTTTCCTCGTAACTCGATCTTCCTTTCGTTGCTGTATTCTACCTCCGACTCTACATGCGTTCTTACACTGAGTCTCTAACGATCGAACCTTTTGTTACTCTAGCGACAAGCGTTTAGTCTGAACCATTTAATTCATATTCTTAATATTTATCACCTTCGTGAGATGGCCCAACGTGAAAATGAATTCCTTTAATTTTCTTAGACTGAGTAAACTATTTCTACCAATGATCCTTAGTTTTTCCAACAAGATTTCTCTCCCTGTACACAGAAAAACATAAAGTGAACTTAATCAGACTTTGGCAGATTGTAGTGCTAGTGGACATATAACATAGAATGGAAAGTATTAGTTGAGTTGTCGGAATTAGTAGGAGCGCGGGTGCCCCGCACCAACTAGCTAGAGCGCTACTGGGCGTGTCATAGTGGCTCAGTGGTTCTAATACTTGATCAAAATGATTTTTCTATTTACGTGAAAAGAATGTTTTATTTTATTTGCACTTTTATGTAGCTGAAGTACGATTTAGTTATTTTCAATATTAAATTATTACTACGGTTCAATTGTAGGAAAACTATAGATAATAATAAAATAATAAGTAATTTTAGTGGACGGTTCTGCTGGTCTGTTATATTTACAGATGGTGTTTGATGAGTTCATTTGCTTCCAATGTTTCGGGGAGTTTTTTTGGTGTTATTCTCTTTGCTTATACAAATTTGGCAATGTAGAAAGGCTCGATGAACGTGTCCTTCTAAAAATCTTAAAACTCTATTCGATTATGCAAAGACTCCACCGGGCACATAAAAATACCATTCTTTCGTAACCCCTCTACAGAACAGACTTTGATTTGAAGGAATTATTCGTCATCTCCACAGCATGAAGTTTTTCCGAAGAGAGAGGTCGCCCAGAGATCAAATTTTTTGTTGTAGTATCTATGTTTATAAATTTGTGAATCTGTGAGTCTATGCACTTGTGAATAGCTGTTATTCCTTAAAGGTATAATGCATTAATTGGTATTCATCAAATTTGTTATAAACATAAATCAATCCGGAACTAGTATTTGAAGTAATTATTTTTAAAAAATGACACTTACGGTTGATGATATTTATCAATTCTAGTCGTCAATAGCGTTTGATTCCCACATTTAATTCAATAATTAAAGCAGCAGATTTCATTACCAATTAATTATTTCCAACCTGCAGATATTCACTTTAGTTAATTAATTGAGTACCGTTACATTAGTGAAAACCAACTCAAATTTAAAAAAACACGTAATGCACGTCCTAACAGTATTTGTGAACACCTTTTAATGTTGTGTTACTCTTTTTTTACATTCATAACTATTTATTTAAAATGCGCGGTGAACCCTGGGGAACATAATCTTCTTTCACAATCAGGTTGTACGTCTTTGCGCACGTCTTCTGAATCTCGGAGCCTTTGACCAATCAGCGCAAGATCTCGAGCGCGGTAGATTTAAAACCCGAATTAAAATCTATATATACTGTAGATTTACACCCTGATTTTTTTTGCGTGAAATTTTTTTTTCGTTTTTCGTTGAAAATTATTTAATACGTATTTTTTACTTCAATATGATAAGCAACATTTCCGAGAAATAAATTTTAGAGAATTATCGTTTTAAAACAGTGATAGGCTTAATTTTTTTATAACTTCGAAATGAAGCATACTGAAAAATAGCTCAATGGAATTTTCATAAATAAATTAGACATTTTTATAAATAAACAGAGAAATGAATAGCTGTTGAAGAATGAATTTTTAACTGAAGCCGTCACACACTTCAAGTGCGCGCGCTACCACGTGTGTCACGTATAGCAACTATTCATCAACATCTATTTATTTCTCTTCTTTAAATTTTTTGCAGTATATTCTGGAATGTGTTAGGGATGTTAATCAACAACAAAAGTAGAAAAAATTAGGTCCTTTTTTATCAACCTCTATTTGTTTATGAAAATCCATAATTTATTTAGGAACATTCAATCGATCAATTTTTCAGTATACTTTATTTCGAAGTTCGGGATCAACCGCATATTAGATAAAATGTTTGAATTTTTTTTGACAAATACTCTTTCATCTATAAAAAGAGTTAAGAAGATCACTTTTTTTAACACGATAATTTTAAAACATTTATTTCTCGGAAATCTTGCATATCATATTGAAATAGAAAAACGCGTATTAAATATTTTTCCACAAAGAAAGAAAACAAAAATTTCAAGCAATAAAAATTTAGGTGGTAAGTCTCCCGTGTAATAAAATTTTTTCCCCGTTTTTTTACCTTAAAATTTTTGTTCAAGATTCTCAAATATGCAGGAAAAATTTGAAAATGAAGAAATGAAAACTCCAAGTGCTCGCTCGCTGCAACGTGTGTGACGGATTATAAAAATTCGTAACACTTGCAGTTTTCATTTCTCCATTTTAAAATTTTTCCTGCATTTTCGAGAATCTTGAAAAAAATCTTTAAAAAATTAAAAAAATTATTTTAAAAAATGCACTATATTGTTATGAAAAACAAATCAACAGGAGGTACGTTATACGTTTTTACACAGCTTGAGGGTGAATGCATATCTTCAGTACAAGAATAATTTTTTATATTCAAAACTTCTTTTACAGTGAGCGATCGAAACCAAGCCCACAAACTCACAAGCTTCAAACAAAAAAAACACACTTTGACCTTCGAATGACCTTCCAAGTTGGCCTCGAGGTCAAGGTGAACAAGGTCGTTGATCCCAAATTCCCCCCAACTTTGTGTTGCCCAAACGTGTTAAAAAATAAAACAAAAAAATTATGTTCTGCATGATTTTTGAAATTTGACCTCGATTTAATCTTTCTTTCACCTTGTGAAAATTGACTCTAACTATCATTTCGGACCTAAAATTTCCGGCTCTTTTAGAATCTAATGTCAAAAATAGGGGTTCCCATTTAAAAAAATCAATGTGACCTTCAAATAACTTTGAAAATTGATCTCAAGGTCAAAAACGATTTTCCAGCAAGATGGCTCCCATTGTAATGAGCAACTTTAGTCCGAACAATTTTTTTGTATACCATTTATTTTGATATTTTCTATCCGATCTGCGTTCATTTTCGTATCGGTTAATTCAATTCGACCGACCCACTCGTCGAATGTCGAAAAACGGACATTCAATCCGCACTACGATCGGATCGAATTTTTCGATTCAATGGGCGCGTCAATCGAATGTCGAAAACCCGACATTCGATCCGTGATACGGTCGGAACGAGTTTTTCAATTCGATCAGCCTGTCGATCGAATGTCAAAAAACCAACATTCGATCCGCACTACGATCGGATCGATTTTTTTCGATTCGATCGGCTATGGGCTATGGGCCTTCATCAGCCTTTACAATTTAATTTTTACAATTAAAGTTTGTAAAATTGATGATTTACCATTTTGGATGTCTTAATTTAAGATAATGTTCATTTTGAAGCCCTTAATTTGAAGATTTCCATTTTAAAACGTTTTCATAATTAAACGATTGAATTAGGAGTTTATGAAAGGCAAATTTTCTAAGCTTTAATTTGGAAGATTTGGAGAGTTGATAATTAAGATTTTAGTTTTGTCTGCTTTTTTTGTCGTTTAGTTTAAAATGCTTAAAATGAAGAAATATTCAATTCTTCAGCATTTACAGCAATTACTGTAAATTTTATCTTAAGTTGTTTGTAGGATGGCAAACTACTGTAATCAAAAACAAAATCCCATGTGTAAATAACTTGTAGGCAAAGCAGGTAAAAGAAGTTAAAATCGGTTCCACTTTTATTCTTATAGTATTTTATGAAAATATTGTAGGACACAATTGACGAACTTTCAATTTAATACTTTACAACTTAATCCAAATTGCATAAATTCAGAATACTAATTTTTTACATTCTCAATTCTTATCTTGAGGAGAAGGTATTGGTCTTGTCTAAACTTCGACATGGTCGGTTTTCATGAATTTTCCAAGTTTTGAGACCCCCTGAGTCTTCATAAATTTTTTAGATAAAAACAAACGAAAATTGACCTTCTAAGCCACACAACACACGATAAAAAAATAGTCAAGAGCGCAAAAATGTTTCTTTTGGGAAGCCTTACAATGGTATCATAACAACTTTCTGAATTTTTTCGAAAAGTAGAAAATTCAGATTGTTTGGAAGCACAAAAAAATTTTGAGATTATTTTTTTCGAAATTGGAAAATTCTGTGTACGGCTATCCATAGTACTCAGAAGCACGAACAATTTATTTAACTGACATTTTTCGATAAAATCAAAATTATCAGACTCGTAGCATTTTTAATATCCATCCGATCCTAACGCGGATCGAATGCCGGATTTTCGATATTCGATCGAAGGGGCGATCAAATTGAAAAATTTGGTCTGCTGCTCGAATCCTTCGTTGAGGCAGGACGAAATAGGCCACGCACTGAGGTGGTGCTTGATTGGGGCTCTCTTATACTTTTGATTCTGCTTATCAGTAATTTTGATTTAAAATTATTGTAAATTTTTATAATTATTCTTTTTTTTTAAATTATTTGCAATTATTTTAATTCAGAATTATCCCCATATTAAATAATAAAAAATTATGAACAGTTTTTTTTATTTCTTAAAATTTTTATTAACTAGAATATTAATAAAAATTTAGATATATTGTTACGAGAGTAAACTATTTTTCAAACGAATTAAGCAACTGTTATTGATGCGAAAGGTTACATTAGTAAACATTTTGGACTGTTTTTCATATGAAATTTTTTTTTTAATTTTTGAAATAACTTTTATCCGTTTTTGTTTTTTTAGTTTAGTTTAGTTTAGTTAGTGTTTTTCATATAAATTATTTTTTTAGAATTTAGCTGCCTAATTCGTTTAAAAAATAGTTTACTCTCGTAACAATATATCTACATTTTTAATAATATTCTACACTTCACTTAAAACATCTACATGTTGTTTTACATTTTTAAAAATTTTTAATTATTTTTGAAATTTCTTCAGAACTTCTGAACATCTTTTGAAATGATTCGAATTCTTTCTAAAATTTTTTCAAAATCCAGCAAAATTAAAAATATTTGGTTAAAATCTTCCCGATACATTTTTGACAAGTTTGGAGATCTTTTTACATGTTTTTAAATATGTTTTGTTAAACATATTTTTCAACTGTTCTCTTAAAATTAATTTTTTAAAATGAAAAGCCATTTTCAATTTTCCTATAGATTTGAAAAAATGTTTTTTATTCTTTTGAAGGCTTTCACAATTCTTGTAAATCTTCCAAACTTTTTGTTTAAAACCTGCACAAATATATATACGAGTATTTTGTTTTAAATTATGTCGATAATTTCGAAATTTAATTAAAAAATTTAATTTAATTTAATTTAATTTTTTATTTAATTTATTTCATTATTACTAATGAATATTATTAAGTTAATTAAATTTAAATTCTAGTTTAACAATATAATTTAATTTCGAAATTTCGGTGCGAATGACTGAATTTAGTCGGTATACGTAGGCACTTATTTTAAATTATTTGAAATCATTTCAAATATCAAATCAATTTTGTATCTTTCCAGACCTTCTCTACTTTTCTTAAACTCACTCGAGTTTTTCCTAGGAATAATAAAAGGTTTTCAATGTTTATTCTGCATAAAAATTCAGCAATTTGACTTGTAAATTAAATTTTCTCAATCGAAGAATTAAAGTTCTAACGCTCAAAACTTAGTTTTGAATATTTGGTTTATAGTTACGAATTAAAAATAAACAGTGAAATATTCCAAATATTAAGCAATTTTTCTTTTTCTTAATTAAAAAATGTCAAATTTAAGACTAAAACAATATTTTATATTCAATAAAAGTAATTATGAACATATTGCTTTCAAGTTATTTCAAAATTTTAAAGAGATTATAAAGTTTCAACCGGGCATTTACATTTGTTTATCTACTAAGACTTTACAGTTGAAACAGTTTAATCTTTAACATTAAAATTGGGATATTCTTAAATTTTGAACTGATTTCGAATCATCTTGTGAAATCAATTATTATTTACTTGCTAATTCTCAATGTACAGTTAAATTTGAAAATTCATTATAATTTATGTTCACAGTTAATTAACTAAAAATGTTTTTCCCCGAAAAATTGTCTATTTTAAACGCTTCTAATTTCTAATTTTTCAAGTATTTAAAACTGCAGCTTAAAATTCTTCAAATGAAAAATGTGTGCTTAAAATTTGAAATCTTAAATGGAAAATTTTCGAGTGAAAGATTTTCCGAATTACGCATTGTAGAGTGAATGATATCATACTTGAAAGGGATAACTTGAACAGATTCTTTTTCTAAAAATTTGTAGAATTCCCGGTCAAACAAAAATTCACTCTCATTTCTTGGGTGTTTCAAGTCTCATAAAATTCCCGGTCATTTACCGGTTTACGGTCCAGCGAAAATAATTATTCAACTAAGGTAGGGTTGCCTTATTGTTAGGAAATTTAAAAATATTAAGAACTGCTTAAAATCTCTTTTGCAGAATATAATAAATAAAAATAAAGTAATTGTTGTTGCAGATGATTCGAAGCTGCTTGGTCGTTTTCGCAAAGATCTTCGAAGCTTCGCTTTTGAAGTTTCGGAAAAGAACAAAATTTCACACAGATTCGACAGAAAGATAAAAATGTCAGGGAAAAAATGGCTCTATAGGTTCCGCTCGAGAAATCCAGAAATTTCATTAAGACAGCCTGAAGCAACATCTGCTGCCAGAGCATTAGCTTTTAACAAGCCTAATGTGGAAAAGTTCTTTACTACTTATAAGAAAGTCATGCTGGAAGAAAGAATTGATCCTTTCAACGTGAAAAACGTTGACGAAAGTAGAGTTACAACTGTACACAAACCTCTGAAAGTATTCGCTTTAAAGGGGAAAAAGCAAGTGGGAGCTATAACTAGTTCCGAAAGAGGTATTCGTGTCACCGTACTTTGTTGTATGGATGCATCGGGACAATATGTTCCACCAGCAATTATATTCCCCCGAAAGAGAAGGAACGAAGATTTGCTAGACCACGCACCTCTCGGTACTCTTGGGCATCTTTGAAGAAAGTGGTTGCATGACTTCAGACGGCTTCATGCAATGGTTGGAACATTTCGTCAGATTTTCGAAACCTTCAAAAGAGAAGAAAATTCTTTTACTGCTAGATGGACATGCAACACATAAAACTTTTCAGGCCGTTACTTTTGCGATGGAGCACGGAATAGAAATGTTTTGTTTTCCTGCACATTGCACTCACAGAATGCAGCCACTAGATATTAGTTTTTTTTGGTCTATTGAAGGCATTCTATAATGAGAAGTGCAATTTATGGATGAAAAACCACCCTGGAAAAACTATAACTCGCGAAAATACCGCAGTTGTTTGCTGCTGCTTACAAAAAAGCGGCTACAGTCGAAAATGCTTCCGCTGGCTTAAAAAATACAGGGATTTATCCATTTATCCACTCATTCTCCCAGATGAACTTTTTGCTCCAGCTGAAACTACAGATGTTCTTCTTGAAACCACAATTTAAGAACTTAATTCAGGTACCTTACTATCACAAAGTAGCAGAAGATTGAGGAAACTCTCACGAATCTTCAACGCCAATAATTGAAACCACTCTGATTAAGCCCACAGACATTCTAGTGAAAATTAAAGAAGTTTCAATTATTACATCTCAAGACTCGCCGCAAAAGAAGAATATCGTTCTCGAAATCACGATTGATCCAGAACAATCTCTGGAAAACGCTGCTGCAACTACATTGGCTTCAAGCGAGTCAAACCCTTTACATCAGGTTTTAAATCCGCTAATTAAAGAAGACATTGCTGCGTCTACCTTTAACGATATCTCGTTTGACAATAAAAATCAGAAACAAGAAAGCCTTAAAGACAAGGAGAATGCTTTGTTCAGGTAAAATGCCTTTTCTATTATTATCGATTAATTATTATTATTATTATACAGTATTATATGTAAATCATGCAGAATAGAAATATTTTATTAAATCATATTTTACAGGTTAAACGTTTCAGATTTTAATCCTCTACCAGTGGCAGAAAAGATGCTAAAAAGACAAAGAAAGAGTGCTCCACAAATCCTGAACTTAACAAGTCAAGAAAACATTCAAAATGTTGAAGAAAAAGCAAGGGCAAAAATGGAAAAAAGACAGGTTTCGTAGAAAATCAGCAACCAAAGACACGGATGATCAAAAATCAATTAAAAAGAAAGTGAAAAAGGATTGAAAGCAGCAGGAAAAGTAACGAAAAAGGAAACAGTCGAAAATCCTAAAATACTGAATAAAGTTGTGGGAAAAGAAGATGAATGTAAATGTGTTTACTGTGGAGATACTTTCGCAAAGTCTCGTTTAAAAGAAGTATGAATTCAGTTTACTGCTTGCAAATCTTAGCCCACAGCGCATGCGCAGGAGTTTCTCCACAAACAGAGTTTACATGCGATTATTGTGCATAATCTCTAATACAATAATATATTAACTATAGATGATTCATATCGTTTTTAAGTTGATCTCTGATGATCCTAAACGAGAAAATATATACTGAGTGTATGAAAGACTTTCAGTTGAAGAACTTTATGCAGAAAAAAGAAAATATTCTATGTGATAAAAGTATGTTACATAGTGATGCACATCGAGCGATCGATCCGATAATCCAACGAGAGAGAGAAAAGTGATCGTCTTTTCAAAACGTCATATCGGTTTGCATCGTCTCATGAGACGATCTTCTCGCTATGTCGATC
>JAAAKG020132342.1:3735-14536 GCA_010014905.2 Druon quercuslanigerum
CATGGGATTACAAGGACTTCTGAAGGATAGCATGAGATTTAAAAAGATTCTAATAGAGATTTTATCAGATTTAAAAGTTTTGCGTGAGGTTGCAACCAGTGAGTGAGATCACTAAGATTTTATAAAGATCGCAAGGGGTAACAAGGAATTGTGCAGGATAGCATGAGATTCAAAAAGATTCTATGGGAGATTGCATCAGACTTCATGAGTTTTAATTAGATGGCAAGCAATGCATGAGATCGCTTAAGATTTTTTAAAGATGGCATGGGATTACAAGGAGTTCTGAAGGATAGCATGAGATTCAAAAAAGTTCTATGGGAGATTGCATCAGATTTAACAGATTTGCATGAGATTGCAAGTAGTGCATGAGATCGCTTTAGATTTTATAAAGATTGCATGGGGTAACAAGGAATTCTGAAGGATAGCATGAGATTCAAAAAGATTCTATGGGAGATTGCATCAGATTTAACAGGTTTGCAAGAGATTAATAGCATTCAATGAGATCGCTTGAGATTTTATAAATACTACATGGGATTACAAGGAATTCTGAAGGATAGCATGAGATTCAAAGAGATTCTATGGGAGATTGCATCAGATTTAACAGGTTTGCATGACACTGATAGCATTGAATGAGATCGTTCGAGGTATTATAAAGATTATAAGAGATTATAAGGACTTTCAAAATATTGAATGGGATTGTAAATACTTTAATGCGATTGCATTGAGATTGCATACGATCTCATAAGATTCCATGGGAGAGGGCATGACATTTTTCTGAATTGCATGAGAGTGCAAGCAGTGCATGAGCTCGCTCAAGATGTTATAGATATTGCTCGAGATTTCATAATGACTGAATACAAAGGATTGCAAAGAGATTTACTCAGATTACAAGGGATTACATGAGATTGCAAAAGATTTCATGATAATCTCAGGGTATGCTAAAAATAGCATGGGATTGGAAGCGGTTCCGTGAGATTTCAAAGAAATAACCTGGAATTTCCGAAGATTACAAGAGCTTGTATGTGATTGCATGCGATTTATTCATCGTGTATCGAGAGTGCTTAATGCATTAAAAACAAATAAAATACAATTAAGTAAAATTTTCAACACAAATTTTTATACTTGTCTATGGTATTGTCTGTATTGTATAGAGGGCTTTGAAGAATTGCATATGATTACAGAAGATTTTTAAAGGATTGTATTTTCTTTTAAGAGGCTACTTAATATTACATGGGATTGTCGGAGATTCCGTGGGATTTTAAACGATTACATATAGGATTGCTGATTAATGCATAGAATTGCATGTGATTGCAAGTGCTTACAAGGGATTTTAAAGGATTGCATTTTGCAAAGAGTTTTCGAAGATTACATGGGATTGCATAAAACTGTAGAGAGAATATACACTAGATGGCATAAGTAATTCGTATCTCCTCAGTATTTCTTATTATGGAAAATTTCTTGCAGTACATGCAACACTTTCTCTAACTCTTTTTCTCTACAATGTGCATATGGAACATTCATGTAATCAGAAGTAAAATAATTTATCATTTGTTAAGAATCAGAAAATCACGCAACAATCAGCGCAGTCACAGATGTGCTGAAAGCAGAAAGTATATTATATTGTTTTCCGTTTTTCTAACACGTGTACGCTCTTACAGAGATTCTATCACGTTCACTGAGATGAATGATTGCCAATGGTCGACCGTTCCCACGATATTATTTTTCATTAAAAAAAAAAAAGATCAGTGCTTACTGACTTACTGTATTTGGTTTCCGGCAATGCGGCAATAAAACTGACCGAGCAAATGTTTCAGAGTTAAATCACCGCTGCCCCGCTTCTATTGTCTTTTTTATTGACGTTGACGCAGAACGCATTTTCTTTTTAATTATTTCAAATATTTTATGGATGTTTTTTGAATGTCTCTTTTTTATGTTTCTGTCCAATTTCTTGTTTAAAAGGGCTACCATCATATTTTTCGTTTAGAATTCATTTCGTTGGTTCAAAGTTTTTACTATTTGTTACAAGATTTACTTTTTTTATTCAAAATTCAACTACTTTTATCAAAAGTCATACTTTTGTGAAAAATGCAACTGTTTTGTTGAAACTCTTTTTACTTTTAGATGAGAACAAATTTGTTTCACTAAAAATGTAAGTATTCCATTTTTAATGAAGAGTTTATCCTTTTTGGGTAAAATTTAACTGTTTGATTGAGGATTCAACTACTTCGTTTTAAATGCGTCTGTTTTTGATTGAGAATCAAATTTTTTTGTTTCTGAAAATTCAACTTCTTGGTTGTAAAACAATCTTTTGTTGAAAATTAAAAAATTTCGTAGCAAATCAAACTGTTGGGTTAAAAATTAACTGCTTGTTTAAAAATTCTTATTTTTCTGTAGAAAATTTAACTATTGGCTTGATATTTGAAATCTTTATTTAAAAATTCAACAGCTTTTTAGAAAATCCATTTTTTTTACAAAATTCGTCTTTTTGGCTTGAATATATATGCAATTTAAAAAAATGCTTTTTGCAAGAAAATTATTCGTATTTGTGTAAAATTCATCTTTTTTATTAAAAATCACCATGTTACATTTTTTTAATCCATTTTTCTTTGTTTGGAAATTCAAATATTTTACTTCTGGTCTTATTTCCTAAAAAATCATCTTTTTTGTTAAATATTTAACTGGTTTGTTAAAAATATATCTTTTTTGGATTAATTCAACTGGTTGAAAATTCTGTATTTTTTTAAAATTAATTTTTTATACTGAAAATGTAACTTTGCAAGTTTTACTGGAAAACTGATATTTTTTAGTTTGAAGTTCTTCCGTGTTCATAGAAACCTAATCTTCCGGGTTGAATGATCATATTTTTGTGAAAATTCAACTGTGTGGATGAAAATTAACTTTTTTGTTAAAATTCCCATTTCCGGGTCAAAAATTCAATGGTTTTATATAAAGACAATGCGTCTTTTATCTTTAAAATTTAACAATTTAGATGATTTTTTATCTTGACTAAAAAATCTTCATTTTTTTAAAGTTCGTCTTTTTGTTTGGAAAATTCAACTACTTTATTTAAAGTTGGGTTACTTTATAAAAAATTCTTTATTGTGTACATTCGCAGGTTAAAAATTAAACTATTTGGCTAAAAATTCAATTACATTATTAAAAATTTAATTTTTTTTTAATTCAAGTATTTTGTTACAAAGTCATCTTTTTTGGTCTAAAATTAATATATGGTAGAAAATTAAATTTTTTTTTATAAAACTTGTCGTTATAAATGGTAAAATTCATATATTTTGATAATTTTTTTTGGTAGAAATTTAATCTTCACAGTGGAAAATTCATCTTTTTGGTTGGAAAATTAACTTTTTTTGTCAAGCAATTATTTATTTAATTTTTGGATTTGCGCATTGAACTATTCCATTTTAGTGAAACATTTATCCTGTACAACTTGAAAATTTAACTATTTGATTCATAATTAGTGTATTTTTTGAAAGCTCGTTTTTTGCGTAGGAAATTAATCTTTATGTTGAAAATTCTTGTTTTTTATTGAATTTTTTTTTTAAATTTAATAGGGCACATATACATATACATATGTTATAACGAGGTTATAACCAAGTGAGTTACACTTGCACCGAAAAGAATTTGCTTTAATTGTATAATAATAATAATAATAATAATAATAATAATAATAATAATTGTCGCAATTTTTATTAACAATAATTTTTTTTTTTTTTTTTGTCGCAGATCTATAATTAATAAAAGGGTAAATTTATTTACCTACACTTATTAAACTGGTACTTTCTTCTTATAGTAAACATCGTTAAATTTATATTGTAAATTTTATGGGGTATTTACGGGCCGGATGTGTACCAGTCTGCAAATGCTGGACATTCAATTTTCTTTTGAAAAACAATGGAATTGCTTTCAATTAGTTATTTCAGGTTAAGCGGGGAAAATCAGAAATGTCTGCACTCCGAAGTTCAAAACGTAATATTAATTGCATAGTTAAATTTTCAGATAAAAAATTTAATTTTTTAACAAAAATGGAAAAGTTAAATTTTCATTTAAAAAACTAATTTTCAATCAATAAAATATTGAATTTTTGAAGAAAGTAGTTACATTTAAAAAAAATTTTTAATGGAAGAGGGAATTATTTAGATAGAAAATTAATGAATAAACAAAAAAGGAGCATTCAACAAAATTGGTAAATTTCTAATCATTTTTGCAACGAGAAGAATAGTATTTTACAAAAAAGACAAATTTTCAAATAGTTGAATTTTCAACTACAAATATTTTTTATTAAACAAGAAAAATAATTCTCTCCTAAAAAGACGAATATTTAATCAACAAAAAATGTTCTTTACCTAAAAATTTTAGTATATACTTAGGTTTTCAGTTGAAAAAAATTAATTTTCTCGAAAATATTTAAATTTTCAACCAAAGTGATAAATTTTTAACCAAAATAAATGCATTTTTAAATAAGAAGGATTTACGACCAAAGAAAGAGGAATTTCAAAAACGTTGTTGAATTATCAACCAAAGGAAAGTAAATTTTATTTTAATTTATTTTCAACTAAAAAATTAAGTTTTAACAAAATATTCAAATTTGCAACCAAATAAATTAATTTTGAACCAAACGGATGCATTTTAAACAAACAATTTTATTTTAAAAAGACAAAATTTCAACTAAAAAAAATTAATTTCCAGCCAAAAAACACATTTAAAAAATTCAAGTAAATAAGATAAACTTTAAAAAAATGAAATGGTTAAGTATTCATCCAACAAAATTTTTTTCGGCCGTTTTCCAACGAGAAGAATAATTTTTTACCAAAAAATACGAATTTTCAACGAAAAAAAAAATTTTTTAACTGAAAATTTGAGTATATAACAAAGCAAAAAAACTTTTACAAAATAGTTAACTTTTGAAGAAAAGAAAAGCAAATTTTCAAGTAATTAATTTTCGTCTAAAAAATTAAGTTTTAACAGAATATTTAAATTTTCAACCAAATTAATTAATTTTGTACTATAAAGATGAATTTCAAACAACCAATTTTATTTAAAAAAGAAGAATTTTCAACTAACAAAATTAATTTCCAGCCAATAAACCACATTTTTTAACGCTCAAAAAAAAACAAATTTTCAACTAAACAAGACAGACTTTCAAAAAATGAAATGGTTAAATATTCAGCTAAAAATATTAATTTTTGACTGTTTTCCAATGAGAAGAATAATATTCAACTAAAAAATACGAATTTACAACTAAAAAAAATATTTTTTTAACTGAAAATTTAAGTATACAATTAAGTTTTCAGTTACAAAGTATTAGTTTTAACAAACAAAAAAAACTTTGAACAAAATAGTTAACTTTTTAAGAAAATAAAAGTAAATTTTCAAGTACTTAATTTTTATCTAAAAAATTAAATTTTAACAAAATACTTAAGTTTTAACTAAATACATTAATTTTAAACTATAAAGATGAATTTTAATCAATTTTATATCAAAAAGAAGAATTTATGACTAAAAAAATTAATTTCCAGCCAATAAACCACATTTTCTTAACAAAAAAAAAAATGTTTTCAACTAAACAAGATGAACTTTTAAAAAATGAAATTGTTAAATACTCAGCTAAAAAAATTAATTTTGGACTGTTTTCGAACGACAATAATAATATTCTACCAGAAAATACGAATTTTCAACTAAAATAAAATATATTTTTTTAAGTGACAATTTAAGTATATAATTAAGTTTTTAGTTACAAATATTAGTTTTTAACAAAGAAAAAAAACAACTTTTAACAAAATTGTTAACTTTTTAAGCAAAGAAAAGCAAATTTTCAAGTAATTAATTTTCATCTAAAAAATGAAGTTTTAACAAAATATTTAAATTTCCAACCAAATAAATGTTTTTTGAACTAAAAAGATAAATTTCAAACAATCAATTTTTATATCAAAAAGAAGAATTTTCAACTAAAAAAATTAATTTCCAGCCAATAAACTAAACTAAACAAAATAAACTTTCAAAAAATGAAATTTTTAAATATTCATCTAAAAAAATTTTTTTCGTTCGTTTTCCAACGATAAGAATAATTTTCTACCAAAAATACGAATTTTCAACTAAAAAAAATATTTTTTAGCTGAAAATTTAAGTATATAAATAAGTTTTCAGTTACAAGAAATTAGTTTTTAATAAAGAAATAAAAACTTTTTACAAAATAGTTAACGTTTGAAGCAAAGAAAAGTAAATTTTCAAGTAATTAATTTTCATCTAAAAAGTTAAGTTTTAACAAAATATTTAAATTTTCAACCAAATAAATTAATTTTGAACCATAAAGATGAATTTCCAATAATCAATTTTATATCAAGAAGAAGAATTTTCGACTGAAAAAATTAATTTCCAGCCAATAAACCACATTTTTTTAATAAACAAAAAAACAAATTTTTAACTAAAGAAAATAAACTTTCAAAACATGACATGGTTAAATGTTCCGCTAAAAAAACTAATTTTTCACCGTTTTCCAACGAGAAGAATAATATTCTACCAAAAAAGACGAATTTTCCAATAGTTGAATTTTCAACCAAAAATATTATTTATTAAACAAGAATTATACTTTCTCTTAAAAATACGAATATTCAATTAACAAAAAATATTATTTGACTTAAAATTTTAGTATATACTTAGGTTTCACTTTAAAAAATAATGTTCTCGAAAATATTGACATTTTCACTAAAGAAATGAATTTTCAACCAAAATAAATACATTTTCAAAGAAGAAGAATTTGCGACCAATAAAGAGAGAAACATGGTTGAATTTTCAACCAAGAAAAGTAAATTTGCATTTACTTAATTTTCAAGTAAAAAATTGAGTTTTCAAAAAGTATTTAAATTTTCAACCAAATAAATGAATTTTGAACCAAAATGACGAATTTCAAGTAAAAAATTTTATTTCAAACGGACAAATTTTGAACTAAATAAAATTAATTTCTAGCCAAAAAAACACATTTAAAAAAAAATCATCTAAATAAGATAAACTTTCAAAAAATGAAATGGTTAAATATTCAGCTAAAAAAATTTTTTTCGACCGTTTTCCAACCAGGATATTATTTTTTTTAAAATACGAATTTTCTTCTAGGAAAATTTCTTTTTTAACTGAAAATTTAAGTATATAATTAAGTTTTTAGTTTAAAAAATTAATTTTGAACAAGGAAATGAATTTTTGACCAAATTATATAATTTTTCAAAGAAGAAGCATAATTTTTAACCCAAAAAAAATCTCAACCACATAACCAATGAAATTATTTATTAACCAAAAAGACAAATTTTAACAAACAAAGAATTAATTTTCAACCAAAAAATAAGACGAATTTTAATGAACAATACATTATTTTTCAACCAAATTGTTTTTTTTCTACTAAGAAACATAATTTTTCAACCCGAAGTAACATAGTGAAATGACTCAATATGAACCATTCTTGGTTCAGTTTCATTTCAGTACATTTTGACGGCCTTTCTTTCTTCAGACTAAAACTTGATTTTTTTCTGCATGGGGCCACATAATAATTAATTTTCTTAAGTATTTTGAGACCATGAACTTCACGCCGATGTAAGTTCATAATTTGTTATAACAAATTTGGCAGAAAAGTAATGATGCAGTTGAGGCTTTAGAAATAGAAAAACCCATCTTACCGCGCCGAAAAGTGTCAAAGCGTTTAGATTCAAACAAGGATTCACTGTCGGTAATGACAAGCCCGGAGACGTGAAAAAAATTATCGATTTCTACAAAGGTGATTTGATGAAGATAAATTAGTTGATGACCGAAATTTGTTCTTGCGGTGAATTTTTTGCGCAATGAAAAATGAACTGATGGGATTTTGCCCAAATTCATCAGATTCATAAAAATGCTTTTGACCATTCCCGGCTCTTCTTGCACAAATGAAAAGTGCTTTTCTATCCTGAAGCGTTTAAAGAGTTATCTTCGAACAACAATGTCTCAATATAGATTAAACGATGTAACAATGTTGCATATTTATTCTGAAGAAGTCGAAAATCTCGATATAGAAGTTCTAATGGACAAATCTTGTAAATAAATAAAAAAATTTCATTGATCTATTTGTTGGTTATTTTTTTTATCAAAATGTTACATGTCCCTAGAATCCAATATGAAATTCCACACCCTGTCTGTGAAAAATTTGTTTACTCTCCACCTGGAAAAATTCTGTTTCAACGGCCCTGCACATGTGTAGATGAAGTAGAGAAAATGCAGCATGTGTTCACTCGCGAATTGATCGTTCATTATTAATTGCGCTTTTTACGTATAGATTGTAGCGCTCTTTGGTGCTGACGATGTACAATGTACATCCACGTAAAATGTGCGCATGCGATCGCTCTTTCACAAACTCCGTAGTTCATAAAACATTCTGCTCAATTACGATACCTGTAGGTGGAGCGAAGCAGCTAATTAGTAATTACATCCGCGAGACAGTGTCGTGGTGTTGTGTTGTGTTGTTTGTGTACATACTTATACTCTCAAATGATACAAGCTCAGTGCATTAGTTTTCCTAAAAGGTTTGTGCCATCAGTCTCTAAATTTACCCTCTTTATCCCCCGGTCTCTCTCTCTCTCTCTCTCTCTATATATATATATATATATATATATACATATATACGCCTTCCAATCACTTTCTTTCCGTTTTCGTCTTTTTGACCCTCTTTCTCACACATATGCACACTGTAAGAAATAATTTTAAGTTTCCCATACGATAGTATCGTTTTTCTTCCATACTTTTCAATATCCCATACAAGTATGAAGATTGAAGATTTCCCATACCTTTGCGAGAGTTCCATATACGCTGTTCTGGGAAAACTTCAAGTCAAACGCTGATGCACAGTGGAGCGCACATGTGCTCTAACTATGGTGGTTGCTATAAGACGGAGAGAGTGAGAAACATTGTTTTCAAGTGCAGTGACAGATATCAAATTTGTGAGTTATTTTTTTTTTACTGAAATAATGTTCAGTGTAAGATAAAGAAAATAGAAAAATAAAAGCGTAATCGGCATTATTCATCCTACGGTAAGTTTAGTTTTTATATATATAATTGGGAAGTGCGTCAAAATGTTACGTTGCTGCAGCGTTGCAGTTTTTCATGTTATAAGCATTTGAATTCAAAGCCATCCGAAGCACGTTATGTTCTCCACTAGTAACGAAGGCGATACAAATTTGTACTCTACTTAAAGAATACTTTTATATTTTAGATAATTATGTAAAATACTATGTACTATGTAAATATTATGTAGATAATTATATAAATTATGTAAGACACATTTTCTGTACAAAAGAGACGAATTTTCAAATCTAAAATATGCACTTCCCACAGAGGAATTGCATATTCAACCATGCAGTTGCATTTAAAAATGAAGAGGAAATTTAGAACCTAAAGATTACTTTTTTTAAAAAAACAGGTTAGTAACTGAAAACTATTTGTTTCTCAACAAATAATGCAAAATGTATGTTTTCAGTTTAAAAATGAATTTTACTCCAAAGAAACAACTAAATTTCAAGCCAAATAATTCAATTTTAACGATAAAGATGAATCATCACCCCCAAAAAATACATATTCAATAAACTGCACCCAGAAAAAAGTTTTGTTGAATCAAAGAAACTTTCTTTAATTCAAAGAAAATCTAGTATTGATTTACGGTCAAAGAAACATTTGTTTGATTTAAAGAAATTTTTTTTTCAATTTTTTTATTCGATTTAAAGAAATATTTCGGTAATTTAAACGGAAAATTTCTTTGAATTATAGAAATATTTCGTTCCTTCAAAAGAAATATTTCTTTGAATTAACGAAATATTTGATTGCTTCAAATGAAAAATTTCTTAAAATTAAAGAAATATAATTTTTTATTTGACCTGTATATTTCTTTAAATAATATAAACGTTTTGGTTGAAAAAAGATACCAGGTTAGTTTAAAATAAATAAAAATTTTCTTTGAATCCAATAATGAATTATAAATAAATTAGCTTCCGCATGAAGCAAATAATTCCATTCAATTTAAAACGATAATAACTCTAATTAAATACAAACAAAAAGCAAAAAAAATTAGTTTTTCTTCGCATGGGAATATTTTTGAATAATCGGAATCGACAACTCGAGTTTCAAGAAACTTGCATTGTCTATTTGTTCACTTAAAAAAAAAATTATTTTAATATTTTAGTGTGAATGAATTTTATTCTTTCCTAATATGCAATTATTCACGAAAATTTAAGATAAAAAATGAATTGTGACGAAATTGTCCACATGAGGTAAAATAATCAAACTGATTTGTTCTGCACAATCTCGTGGCACATTAGTAATGTGAATTAAAAAAATCTTTCTTTGATTCAAAGAAATAATTCGCTTATTTCAAATTACTGACTCTAAAGAAATTTCTTCTTTGATTGTTCCTAGTAACTGTTTTGATTCAAAATAATTTTGTTTTTAATCAGGAAAATCATTAAAACAAATAATTTCTTTAAATAAAAGAAAGTACGTGACGTGATTTATTAAAATCAAATAAATAAGCAGAATTTCTTGAAAACAAAATCAAGAATTCAGTGACTAAATTTGGACAATGAGCATAATATTTATCAGCATATTATTTATAGATGAGAATTTTTGTTTTAAAAGAGGGAAGGAAGGGGATTTGGATTGTCGCCTTCTCATTTTTTCTTTCGTCTTTTTTGTTTTTGTTTTTTTTTTCCAGGGGAGAAATTCTTTTTCTTTTCTTTTTTAGGGAAGAAGATGATTTTTTTTCAGATTGGAATGGGAA
>JAAAKG020132343.1:0-14535 GCA_010014905.2 Druon quercuslanigerum
TCTCCTTCTTACTTTTAATTTTAAATGAAATTATAGAATCCTTTTTTATAAGACTTTCAGCACAACGCGAGGCGAACTCTAGTTCCTCGCAGCAAGGACTCTGACTCCTTTTAGCGGCGAAGTTCGACGGACATCAGTGTTTTGAAATTCATTTTCGAATTTCGCGCGCGAATCAATCTCCGGTCATTACACAAGTCATACGTTTGCTCCACACACCAAACGCACGTTCCGATTGTAAATAAGGTTTTCAAACAACACAGAAAGATTTATCCTCTTCGCAGTCTATAAGGAACTGTCGTTCTCGACTTTCGTATGTCGTACCATCCATTTTTGCAATAAAAATTTTTTTTTTTAGATCACATCCCAGAATGTGGCGAGCCAAATAGCTTTTCTTTGACGTTGCTATAGCGTTAAACAAATGTCAACCTTTCACACAGGTAATCGAAAAAATTTGGACAGAGAAGAACCGTCTGCAGAAGAAAGCGACCGATTTTAAATGTGTATCCATGAACCTTCGTACCATTCAGCTGTTACTTTTTCTCACTTTGACAGTCAAATGTATATAAGTCTCAACGAATATCGTAGACGCATTTTCGTCATCCAATTTAATTTCATAAAGGTGAAAAGAATGTCAAATAATGATTCACGACGCCGTCCGCGAGGAACTTACAGGAATTACGTCTTTAATGATGTTGACGATGACATAAATATTATGTTTATTCTCATTTTTTTAAAGTTTCTGCAAATATATCTTTAAAATTTCGTATTAAACTTGACATTTCTCTTGAAATCTTGATCGAGAAAATTAATTTGTAGCATATTAAAACTTGAGAGGTAGATTAATTGTTTTTAATATTATCAGTGATATTTTTTTTCCTAGTGATTATTTTCTTAAAAATGAATAAAGTCGTTTTACCATACATATATGTCTATTGTCATAAATTCAACCAATAATGGGGCAAAATTTTAATTAAAAAATATTTTGGGAAAATCAACATGATTTTAGATTAAATTACATTATGACAATTTTAACGGTTCATGCAGTTCTTATTAGTTTAAAAAGCGTTTTAAAAGCGTTACTTGAATTATTATTCTCATTAGGTGTGTGTGTCTTCTGTGTATCAATTATTAGGCAAAAAATATACCAAATTTACAGTTTAGTCGTAAATTTTAGCCCAAAATAGCTCCTTACATTGCATAACGTTAACCCCGTTAAAAATAAAATCCCAATACATGAAAGTGCTAATCTTGAGATAGAAGAAACTCCTCAAGTTGAAGATGTTATTATATACAGGGTGGACACGCTGGGACTTACATACCCATGAGACTTAAATGCTATCCGAATTGCATAAGAACAGGGAAGAAGCTATTCTCCAGGGGTATTTGCAAATTTCGCGGTTTTAAAGTTGCATTCAAATCGGCCATTAGGTCAAGTCCGTGCATCATTGAATCAAGTTTATCACAGTTTTCATGCTTGCATTCGAACCTTAAAATAGATACAAGTGTCAAATTTAGTATAGGTTATGTTATCAAGCAATTACAAATAATAAAAGTGTTGAATTAAAAATGAAGTGAGACATGTAGAATGAGAAGTAAACGTAAATTTTTTCTGTGCCATTAACATCATGGTATGGCTGCTGAATGACAAATACTATAAAATAATTATATTTGCCGCTATCAGGGGGGCGTAGAGTGAATTGTGTTTAACGCGTATTTACAGCATAAAAAGGTATGTCCTGAATAGACAGGATGTTTTGAATAAAGTGAATAAAATATTACCTGCGAAAACTTAAAAGTGATATTAATTACATTTACTAACCGCAACTAGTTTAAAAAGGTGAATCACAACATAATCTCAAAATAATGACAGATCGGCCCGGCTTGTTTATTATACTTTCTGTTGATTATTCATTACCAAAGAAATACTTTGTGTTTTTGTATGTTTATTACTGACAGTGTCGTCAGTGACCGTAGACGAAATATCCATCAGTAAATGCAGATGGAATTGGTGCATTTCATCTGACCAGCAAATTGGAATTTGATCAGTCCCTAAACTTAATTAACAGTAATTTTTTCGGTATAGGTATGTGAAAAAGATATCTCGTAGCAATTTATTTTGGCCCAATTTTAATTCAAAAAGTTTTTTAGGTGGCTTTTTCATTTTAGAAAATATTTTCTCTCGACCTGATCTAAAAATATGGTTTGATCGACCACTAAAATAAATTAGAGACTCCTCTAAAAAAGAAATGTATCGAAAATAAATCTAGAAGCGATATTTTATGCCAGAATTCTTATTTCAAAAATGAAATATTTTTGAAATTGCTATCTTTGGGTCTGATTTCAAAATTGGAATTTGATGAGACCCTTAAACTTAATTCTCAGTTTTTTTGTCGGTATAGGTGTATAAAAAATATATCTCTAAGCAAGTTATTTTGCCCATATTTTAAATAAAAATGTTATTAGGAAGTTTTTTTATTTTAGAAAATATTTTCTCTTAAAATTGTAGCAAAATAAATTGCTTTGAGATATCTTTTTTTCGTTACACTCCTTTTCTAAACGAGTCTCAAAACAAAATGAATGAGAACTAATTTTAGCGGTTGATTAAATTCCTTTTTGGAAATAAGTTCCAGAGATAGCAATTCCAAAAACAGAAAAGTTTCGAAAAATTTTGAAACAAGAATTATTGCATAAAAATATAAAATATAACTTCTAGTTTTATTTCTGACATACTTCTATTCTCAATGAGTCTCTAATGTATTTTAGTGTTCTATCAAACCAAATTTTTAGAGGACGTCCAGAGAAAATATTTTCTAAAATAAAAAAGCTCCCTAAAAACTTTTTAAATTAAAATTGGGGCAAAATCAATTTAAGTTGCTGATCAAGTTCCAATTTGGAAATTAGATCCACAGATAGCAATTTCAAAAATAGTACATTTTTGATATAAGAATTTTGGCATAAAATATCGCATAAAAACTCCCTTAAAACTTTTTAAATTCAAATTGGGGCAAAATAAGTTGCTTCGAGATGTCTTCGACACTCTTATACCGTCAAAATGACTGAGAATTAAATTTAATGGGGCTGATCAATTTCCAATTTAGAAATCAAATCCACAGAAAGCAACATCAAAAATAGTACATTTTTGAAATAAGAATTCAAACAAAAAATGCATTTTTAAGAAAGTAGTTCAACTTTAAAACTTAGTTGTTAAATTTTTAATCAAAACACGAATTTTTTAACAGGAAAAATAATCTGCTACCAAAAAAGACGAATTTTTAATAAAATTCAAGTATTCTCAACCAAAAAGTGTATTTTACTACAAAGAAGAAAATTTTTAATAAAATTAAAAACTTTGGAAACAAAAACTTGAAGTTTCAACTGAAAAGGATAAACTTTTAACTTAAAACATACATGTTCAAACTAAAAGATTAAATTACTATTAACAAGACAAATTTTCAAAAATATTCAAGAATTCGTTTAAAAAAATTCAATTTTTAAGAAAATAGTTCAACTTTAAAACCTATTTGTTAAACTTTTAACTAAATTCAAGAATTCTCAAGCAAACAGTTGAATTTTCAACTAAAAGGGATGAGTTTTTAAACAAAAAGAATAATTTACTACAAAAAAGAGTTCTGAACTTAAAAGTTTAGTTAATAAAAAAAGTTAATAAAAGTCAACAGTTCTGAACTAAAAAGTTCATGTTTAAATTAAAGAAGATGAATTTTAAAACAAAAATATTCATTTAATATAAAAACGGTGAATTTCCAATAAAGTTCACGAATTCACTACCAACAAATTAAATTTTTAACCAAACTGATGACTTTTTGAAATAAAATATTTCTGAAATCTGTAGTAATTCATTAACGTCTTTGTGAAAAGGATTAAATGTATCCTAATTCTTTGCGAAATATGTAAAATCGTTGTTATCTTTGGGAAATTATTAAGATCATTGTGATAGCCATGCATATCTTTGCGAAATATTTTGTAATATTTGTGAAATTATAGAAATAATTGCTGAATAATTGAAGTCTTTGTGTACTCTTTTAAATCTTTTAGGAATTTTTATGGAATAATTGAGGCCTTTGTTAGATCTTTTAAATGAATCTGAAATCTTTGCGAAAGATTTTTTATCTTTGAGAAATCATTACAATCTTTGTGAAATCTTTGAACATCTTTGCGAAATATTATTTTTTTTTAATATCTGATATCATTTTGGAAATCCTTGACGTCTTTGTAAAATCTTTGAAATCTATCCAAAATCTTTCCGTTAAATTTGAAATATTTGTGATATCTATGGAAAATCATTCATGTCTTTGTAAACTAATACTTTCTGGACTAGGCCTGTTAACGATTTCGTGATTTTTAAATACTAGGGGTGGTTTTCAAAAATTTTTCCGGCGGAACTTACCCCTTGGGAAAATTTTTGTTATGGTCAGATAATTAAACACTACTTTTAATTCGATAAAAAAGTATATAAAAGGGGCGATTCTGTGCATTATGTGCTGGCTGAATTATTATCATTGACATTTGAGGGTTACTTTCGAGGTAACGAGGAATTGAGGTAACTAATTCCGCTAATCTAATTTCAGAAATAAAAACATCTTTTTTTCGTTTCGTTCATTTCAGAACATTCGGAAATTCAGGTTCATTAAGATTTTACAAGATGTCAATTATTTCTCGAAGATAACAAAGATTTCAAGTATTTCGGATAGGTTTAATAGGTCGAGCAAAGGCCGTAATTATTTCATAAAAATGTCTGCAAGATTTCAAAGTTTGCACAAAAATTTCACTGATTTCGCAACGATTTTAATATAATTTCACAAACATTACAATTATATACATATAAAAAAAAATAAGTTTAAAAAAAATAAGTTTAAAAAAATAAGTATAGATGACAAAAGCTTGAGAAATACCATTTTTCACTTATAGTGACTTTTTGAGACCCTGCAAAATAGACTTACGGGGATGAAATTAAAAAAATAATTTTAGATTTATATTTCATATATAATTGACTATTCTGTCCAAAATTTACAAAAACTTTTTTTTTGTGAGAAAAACTAGTTAGTTTTTTTAAATAAAAAAAAATCAATTTTCAATCATTTTTATTTCAAAAATGCTTAATAAATTTTTTCAACTTTATAGGGCTTGCGGAAACTGTATATAATATATTTTTGTTCTAGGAAAAAAAATTATTTATTTTTTTGTAGATTCGAACAAATTTTGAAGCGATATGCATGAATATTCGAAGAAAAAAATTCACCAATGCATTATAGTATCACCTTACGTGACACTCTTCATTTGATAAATTCCATATTCCTGATTATTCGTGAAATTTGAGATTAATTAAATAAAGCAGATTGCCGAAAATTTGGAATTTCTCGATCTATTTATGAAAAAAAAGTTGTCACGAATAACTTCAAAATTTTGACTTGAAGGAGAGCGTACATTTCTAACAATTGCATTATTTATAAGGCTCTGAATAAATAATGTCTCGTGATGCGAGAAAATGTTAGAAAAGTGAACATTACCACCATCTACCCAATCATCCGAGAAAAGGTTGCCACAATTTTCCGATCCAAACGCATGAGTACTGTGTGTTCCTCCTATTATTTTGTGCGTATAATAAATAATTAAACAATATTTTGTTATTTACAATATTTACACAGTTAAATTTTGGTTATTTACTCATATAAATATATTTATAATTAAAAAAACGCATTGACAAGTTATCAAAATACTAAAATTTTGTATTCTGATCTATCGAAATTTAAATGTACCGCAAAATTATCTAAAATGGATATGAGATTTTAGGTTATGATTACTTTAAATCGAATGTCAATGAGACAAAGCAATACTTAGATGCTTCCGATAAGCAATTATAAGTTTTATTCGTGCTTTATTTTTATCGTCACATTACGAATATAAGATTTGTTGCCTTTAGTTTTTAAGAGTTTGTTTGCCAATACATAAACACTACTCACAATGATCTCATATTTTGTGATTATATTGTATTTAGCAAATTGATCATATTATTCCTTAACCAGACTGAATACTATATAGTGCACTGTGATTTACGTAATGTATTACATAATAAGCTAATTGTTATATAACGAAGTAAATTTTGTACGCTTTCTGCATTATAAGTATTGAACTATTTAAATAAATAGTTGATGTAATATGCAAAACTCAAAGAAATTGGTACAAAAATTATTGGCAAATATGTTGGTAATAGTTCCTTGATCACGAGGTAATTATTTGAAATATTGAAAAAGACTACTTTAATCAAAATATAATTTAAAAACAAGAAGTAAAGAACCGTTTTCAAATAATATCCGCGTGATTAAAGTACTGCCACCAACATGGCCGTGGCCGACCTTGACTTCACCTTGCGTCCCGATTGAGAAGGATAGCGGACCTTAATTGTTTTTCATTGGTCAGACCCGATTAAGAAACACAATTGGGAAAGATTGGATTTTTTTCAATCGTTTGCAATCGGATCCAATTATTCTTTTTTAGAAGGGTAGATTAATACTTCCCCAAAATTTTTCCGCTTTTTAAAAACTTTTATTCTTAAATATGGGAACAAATTTCGATTTTCTTTGGTTTAAACCATTTCGCTCTGAAGTCAATGTTTGAAATTCATCTCTTGCAGTGATCGATGCGATAGTTTCTCATGGTCAAGAGCAAAATTTAATGTTAAAACCATAACACAATTATTAAAACATCTTATTAAAGATTAATTGTTTTGATCAAATTGCGATAAAAATTTTAAACGATATTTTTTCAAATAAAAAAATGTTAACCAATAGGAATTTGTCAAGTAATGAAGTATCAACACCTAAGAGACGTAGATATTTCATAATTACCGATAAACTTAACAAAACTTCTAACACAAACGTGAGTTTTATACCTCTCTTTGAGTTTGTCAAGTGCGGTTTTTTGGGCCATTTTTGGGTACGCGCAACAGGGGGGGGGGGGGGGGGCGCGGGTCTAACATGAAATAATAATAACCTCTCGCCAAAGGCAATTTTTTCCTCAAAACCTTACAAAATGGGGAAGCACAAGCATGCCCTCTGCTATTGGCGGGAAAATGATAGGCATCTGCCTTTGAAGCTTAACAACTCAGCCAAAAATGCTAGGGCAATTAAAAAATAGTCATATGAAAGCTAAAAGTATTCTACGTAAATGAGCTTAAAGACGTTTATGTAAAAAAATTGTGCATTGCAGACTGAAAAATGTAAAAAAAAGTAAGGATTTTCGAGTACATTTTAGAACAGTCAAGTTTAGAGCATTATTTCTTATGCAAGAAATTAGTTATTAAGATTAAGATATTAAGAAATTAGATAAATAATAAATTTTTTCTTAAAAGTACAAAAATATACAACTATATTAACTTCAGTTATAATAAAGATATTAAAGCGATTCAAACTTCAAGTTGTAACGGATAGGCTCTTTAATTATTTTCAATCACACGGAAGGATGAGATAGTCTTAGTTTTTGCGAAAATCACTATGTTCTTGTATATTTTTTTGTTGGAAAACAAGTTCCAGAAAGCAGCTCGAACCTTTTTCTTTGCTGCCAAGAACGGGCCCAAGGATTCAGAACCACGGGTCGAAAAAAGGCAGGAGCGGTCTTTCGTAAAAAGAAAAGGTTCAAGCTGCTTTCTAGCACTTGTTTTCCAACAAAAAAAGTCTCAAAATATCCCGATTTTTGAAACATTAAATCATTTACTACTCGGAATCGGTCTATTTTCAGTCAATTTTTTCGGCCGGCAAGATCTTGATCCTTATTCAGCGGCAGTCATCAATAAAATGTAAATATTTGGAATATAACCGCGTTCAGTATAAATGAGAAAAAAATTATAAAAATGTTTTGCAATCATGATAGAATGAAATGTAAACTATGTGCAAAAAATATTAATATTGTGTGTGAAAAATTGGATTTTGAGTCAATGAAACATGCAAATAGTCAATGGTAGACAGTAACCTGTTGTAACGTTTAGTCATACAATATTCAGGGTGTCTTCTCTGCGGGAATTGCGGGAAATCCGGGAATTGTCCGGGAATTTAAAAAAATCCGGGGAATTCTGGGAATTGTCCGGGAATTTATTTTTGATTCAGGAAGTGCATTTTATTTCCTGATAATTTTTTATTTTGTATTGTCCCTTTGAGATTATACAATAAATAAGATTTGATTATAGTGTTAAATGTAATACTAATACGGATATTAGATACTTGTATTCAAAAGGTGCGCGAAAAACTTGCGAGATTAATGTATTGATTGTTTCGACCGATCGCTGCTGCGATCGATCACTGGCTATCATCTGTTTAGACTTTAGATCTAACAAAAAACTTCACGCTTTACAAAATTGTGCAACGTGCTTTATTTACTGGTGGCAAGATATTCGATATGTAATTTGGTAAGTTTCCCTTTTAGATTTCATCTTTTTATTTCTTTTATAATCAAAAATGTCTGCTTTTATTTTTTTAAATTATTATACTATAATAAATCTAATTCAAAAGGCCGCAATAAGAATAAGTCTTGCAATAACCAAAGTTCAAAATTGAAGGTTAGGGTCTCTAGGGTGCGTACAAATATTTTGTCAACTGCCTTTTTTTAGTACTTTTTCCTAATGTGTAATTAAAATTTCGACTGAGAACTCCACCAGACCAAACCAATAGGTTTGAAACATTTTTTCTATCTTTTCACAAACAAACAATACATATATTTACTATCATTCACAATAGATAAAACACATCTTTTCTTTTATCTTTATCTACAAATTCTTAAACTTTCCTTTTTTTCGATCCACTATTTTCATCTTTTTTATTGAAAGCATTAACGAATGTTAACAAATGTCTGACATGCAGTTGAATTAGATGCACAAAATTTATTATATTTCTAAATTTGAAAAATAACTAAATTCGATGTAAGATTTTTTTCTCAATTTACTGGTTCCGATTTTTTTAAACATAAGAATAACTTTTAATCGTTAAAAAAAAACTTGAGATTTAATATATCAACGCTTCAACATTTATAATCAAAAGTTATTTATTCACTTTAACGAGTTCTTTTTCATTTAATTTTTTAAAATTTTATTTAAAATTGAATTACTTATTAATCAATATTAAAATCAATCTTATTGCTTGTAACTTTAAATTAATTCCAGAAATATGATGATTATTTTTAGCTCAGTTACATTTTCTACAAGGCCGAGGCAAACTACTTTTCAAAGAGCTTGGAAAATTGATTTTCCATGGCTTGAAGACGACAAGGAGAAGTATCATGCTCTTTGTACGCTTTGTAAACGAAGTTTCTCATTCGAATTTATGGATCGTACTGCCGTTAAAAGCCACATCAAAAGTAAAAGACATGAGGAATTATTCAATTTTTCTTCTTTTCCATGGAATTATCGCAAAGCTCTGGAACTTCAAACCTCTCGTCAACAGCAAGTACTAGTAATTTTTACAACACTCGCACATCGAACTACTACATCTCTACCGTTTGGTAACGCATTTTGAGGGCTTCAAATTTTTTTAAGATAAGGTGACGGAAGCTGAAACTTTGTGGTGTTTGCAAACAGTCATGAATCACGATTCTTTGCGTAGTGCAGAAAGTGACGGTTTTATTTTCAAACGAATGTTCCCTGACAGTGAAATTGCTCAGAATATGAGGTTACACAAGGATAAAATATCTTACAGCATAGTATATGGCTTAGCTCCGTATTTCCACAAACATCTCGAAAATCAAGTTAAATTTCTCGAACATATTGTCATCAGATTTGACGAGAGCTTAAATAAAATAGCACAGAAAAACCAAATGGACTTGCATATTCGTTTTTGGGACAATGCAAAAAATCAAGTAACTTCTCGGTATTTAAGTTCCGTGTTTCTTCATCATGCCAAAGCTACCGATCTTCTTGATGAATTTAAGGCTAGACTCGGACAAATTATTCATCAGATAGTTTTGCAGATATCAGTGGACGGGCCTTATGTAAATTGGAAATTTATTGGCCCATTTAAATCGGAGCTGCGAACCAACTTTGATTCGCCGCAATTATTGGAACTAGGTTTATGTGGACTAAATGTAGTCAATGGAGCTTTGAAAACAGGCATTCGAAAGACAGATTGAAACGTAGTTGAGTTTTTAAGGGTCTCTTTCAATTTATTCAAGGAAATACCTTCACGTCGCGGTGACTTCATTGAGATTACTGGTTGTACAGAATTCCATCAACAGTTCTGCCAGGTTCGATGGATTGGAAACGGGAAAGTGTCAAAAAAAGCAATAGAGTGTCTTCCAAATTTAGAAAAATATGTACAACATGTACAAAAAACAAGAGAAGAGCCGTCATGTAGTAGTTTCACCGTTGTTGCTGAAGCGCAAAAAGACAAACTCTTTCTGACTGAATTTAAATGAAATGCTCATTTAGCACCTTTTTTGCATGACAGTCTTACACTCTCATTAAAGAATTGCATGATGCGTTTTGTGAAGGAAGACGTGATGGAAAAAACGAAGTTGCATTGTATTGACGTGATGAAGAAAGTTGACAAGCAGTTTGTAAATCTAAAGTACTCTAAAGATATTGATCTGGGATATGCCACCCGTGCTGCACTAGAAAAATGCAAAGGTGTCTCTCAAAAAGAAATACTTTTATTCCGGAATGATTTTCGAACCTGCCTCCAGTATCTAGTAGTCAATCTACTAGAGAAGTCTCCTCTAAAGTACCATTTGACAAAACCATTAACCTTTCTTAATCCTGAAACAGTGTTTTTTGCTAAAACATCATCAGAAAAGAACTTACGCACAGCCTTAGACATTCTTCTCAGCGCCAATTTGCTTCCCGCCAGTGTGATTCAGAACGCAGAACAAAAATATAAGACATTATTGTCAGATTACTACGTACTTGAGCAAATGACGATGTTCTCTCTGAAGAAAACAAGATTAGCCGAGTTTTGGATGCAACTACTTTCGACAAAAAAGGAAGAAAAAACAGAAAATCTGCAAAAAATAATGAAGATGTTTTTCATATTGTCTCATGGAAATGCACATCTAGAATGAGGATTTTTCGTGAACAAGAAAATTCTCGTTGTAAATCTAAAAGAAGAAACCCTAGCGGCAAATCGGATAATACACGATGCTGTTACCATGACAGGAGGATTTACATGTTTGAATATATCTAAAGAATTGATTCTTTCCATGAGGAATGCCCACGGAAAATGGATGGATGCTCTGGAAAAACGGAAGAAAGAAAGGGTTTTAGAAGAAAATATAAAAATGAAAAAAAGGAAAATTGATAAAGAAAAGAAAGAATGGAAGAGCATGAAAGCCAAATTACTAACAGATACTAGTAATGAGATTGCATCTATTGAGGAGCAATTAAGGACTTTGCGATCATAATTCAAATGTTCTACATAAATAGAGTAATTTGAACTTCGCGTTTTATATGTTAATCTTTTGAGTTTATTTATAGAAAATAAAACTGAATAAATTAGACTTATATCTATAAAACTCGTGCATTGTATTAATTTATAAGCGTTTCATACAAATGTTAAAAAAATTAATATCAATTTATTTTTAACGCGGTCGTTACAACTCATTGCACCACTCTTTTCTTACTTAAAATTAAAATTCTTGAAAATTGAAAAATTAAAAAATATATTTTTTAAATATATCTAATGTTGCAATGAAGTAAATTAAGCATGTTGCAACTCACTATGCATTTTATGTATGCTTAGATCGTGAAAAGTAGTTTTTATTTATAAGCGGAAAAAATGCGGGAATTGTCCGGGAACTTCGTGGCCAAAATTTAGTAGACACCCTGATAGTAAAAAAATAATCATAACAATAAAAAGTAACAAAATTTCCCGCAAAATTTGGGTAAGTTACCCTCTAATTTTTCAAAATTTGTAAATATTTCAAAATATCCTAATCATCCTAGTAAAAAGTAGTTTTTCGTAAATGCTATTTTATTTGAAAACCCTTGATATCTACTATTATGAACAATGAAAATTTTAATAAGTCAGGTTTAGAAAAAACTTCTGCCAGTATATACCTGGTGTTATTCTTCAATTCTGAATTAGAGCCTAACCACTCATGGCCTTAGTACAATAGAGAAGGTTCTCAATTACTGTTGGAAGCGAGAAATTATGAATATTTTATTTGTTAATTCATAAGTTCCCCTAACTCAATATTTATTAATGAAGTTCAGCTTTTTAAATCTTATTCTTAAATCCATGAAGAATACGTGAAAAAAAGTTTGAAAGTATAATCATTCATTTTGACCAAAAGTAGCATTTTTTAATGGTAAGTTTTACTTTAAATTACGAAAACTACATAAGAACTAACAATGCAAGTCACACTATCTAATTGTTGTTAATTTTTTTTTAATTATCATCAATGTGAATTTGTTAACTTTAGCTTTAAAACGTAGTATTTCAAACGCAGTATCTTTAAACATACCGGCAGGCAACAGCCGCGCCACACCACAGCCTTCGTCCTAACGACGAGAGAAAAATGCATGATGGTGGGAGGAAAATGGTAAGGTGCCGGCACGAAGGATTAATAAGGAGTAGTAGCCCTGTAAGTGGAGAATGGAACCAAGAACGTCCAGGAATTCGTTAAAATTTGCCACGAATGGATAACCAGGGCCAGTTCCGCGCACATGCGCATTGACGATTACCATGACAACACCCGTTGTATATAAACATTTTGAACATAATAACCTACAACATTTTATAAACTAAATTAACTTTATCCCTTACTCAGGTTATCCACACATGTTTATAATAATGTCATTGTAGTACTTACACTTTCTAGATACATTCTAGATACTTTATTTCACTTTCTTTCTTTTTTCCTTCTTTTTTTTAAATTTAATAACGCGATACACACCCAAAAATATAAAATCACAAACGAACATAACCTATGTATTCATCGAGAGGTTAGAATATAACACAAGGGGGAAGGTAGTACACGCTACAGCGCAAACAACACTTCGCATGTGCGCGCAACTGGCCCTGGTTACCCGTTCGTGGCAAACATGAACGAATTCTTGGACCTTCATGGTTCCTCCGCTCGATATCAAACACATAGGGTGATACCACTCCTTACTATTCATTCGTGGGTGCCGGGTTACTTAGAGTTCCTCTAGGGAGAGTTATGTCACTGCTTACTCCGCGTCTGATTGGTGTCGTGAAAGCGGAATCGCATGTTTTAAAATTGGCGCAAATTTCAAGTCAAATTTAAGATTCAGGCACTGATAGAATAGTAAATAAATAAATTATAAATAGTAATGTAGATATAATAATTAAGAATTAAGTGAAGGTTGTTTGATAAATGCTGTAACATCTAATAGATATTAGGTAGAATAACAATAATAATAATTTACATTTGATGATTGAAAATGATTAAAATGTGAAAAAATAATTTTTTTAATGACATGAATTTTTAAAATATTTATTAATAAATTAGCTAAGTCAAATTTTATACTAAAAATTTTCAATTTTTATGAAAAAAAATTTTAAACGAAACAAAACATAGGGGGAAAATTTCTATTTGTATTGCTTATGAAGTAAAGTAAGGAAATTGAATTCTGAGGTTACGGTATTTTTTTCAATAGCTTTTGATTAAAATTATTCGAATAAAAATAAATTGTATTCAATCCTAGAGAAGACCAACAAAAAGATTACATTAAACTAATATTATTCAAAACAGAGTTATACTTCAGAAATAAAAGAAATATTTTTATGAGGCTAAAAAACATTTTTTACAATAGGTGTGTGGAATGCTTCTTTAGTCCTAAAAACTTTTTTTTCAAACAAGTCTTTATATCAGAACAATAGCTAAAAAGTAAGAGAGGATTTGTGTCACAAATAAAATATACATTACATGACTAAACTAACAAACATTACACGAAAATATATTATGACATATGACCTCTTCTTAAGAATACTTCAAATGTTTCGCGCTTCTTTACGTATTTACGATTCCGGATTCGCGGCGGCTAGTGGAAGGGGTAACGTGACACAACTCTCCCTAGAGCAGTGGTCGGCACGCCATTGACAAAGTCAGGGCAAAGATATTATACACCTAGATGCGGCAAGTGGCGGTGGAGTGGGGGATAGCAACTACTTTCGTGTGGTCCTAAGCTGCTGCCCTCTTGGTACTAGCTGGTACTAGCTAGCTCCACTCTTTCTCTGTAGGTAAAATCGTTGCCCTGCGGCATTAAGGGTACCATTTTAAATCTATTATCCGTTGATTCTCGCCTCGCAGCAACTCCCTGTCTCCCTGTTTTACTATTTCCTCAATACATCGGTAATGTGGAAGCAGGGATTCTGGCATGATAATAATACTTTTGAAAGTCTAATCCCTATTTTATTTGTGAAATTAGTGACAATATTAATGGTTTGCCACATAAATCACTCAATATTGATCCTAGATTAGAAGTATACTGCTCTAATCCATTCCATATCAAACATAACTCCAGAAACTTGTACTAAATTTTTACTTCCATTCAAAACTTTTTTTATCTTTGAAAAT
>JAAAKG020132344.1:0-14535 GCA_010014905.2 Druon quercuslanigerum
AGTTTCGAGCGGTCGGCCTATTATATAGTATCCATGTCGCTCTCTCTCTCTCTCTCTCTCTCTCTCTTTCTCTTACTCGCTGCAGTGAAAAAAATACTACGTACTACACGCGTTCTTTCGCGCACTCTCCTTCTCATTTTTTTTTACTTCAACTAGCCGTGCTTAGTAGTAAAAGAAGCTGCGGTGGATTTGCGGTGGCCACTCAGACGTGAGCAAATAAAAGCGTTTACACTTGAAGCAACACTCTGGAGTTCATTTTCGACCAACGCCAGCCCCAAAACTGGTACTGTATTACATTTTTCGTGTATATGAAAAACAGCCATAACTTTTTTTAATTAACACTTCTCACATAACAATGCATATATCAACAAAAGGTTTCATTACGATGCTGCCAAATTTCAGCTGATCCTCAAAAATGGTAAACTATTGAGAAATTAAGAGAAATCATATGCAAGACTGCTTTATGCCTTTTGCTATTTCAGTTCTAGATGATATAAAGGCTTTTGCGGCTCATAAGCCTGTCAACAAATAATAAGAAGTCAAATTCTATCAGAAAAGCTGAAATTCCAGTAACTTTTTGTTCTCTTCGAATAGATATTTTTATCATTTTTCGAAATGTATTGCGTTTAAATGTTAAAAATCTGTTTTGCAAAGAGAATTTAGTCTTTAAAGTCGCAGGAGCTTAGAGAACGGTATTTAAAAAAAATTAGAAAATCATCCAGTTTCCAATTTATGAATGTAGCGTCAGGGATTTAAATCACAGTTTTCGATTTGAATGACAATATTTCTCATGGGGCATTATTTCTGCCCTAACTTTAAAATTAATCTCCTCGAACAACAGAAGGTGAACGTTGCATCTCCTGGACAAAGCGTGTATTCTCCAATAGTCATAACTGCATTTCTACAAATAAGAATGTTTTTTAACAATTTTTACTCTTCGGGCAGTTTTAGTTTTTTAAAAGTATTTTTAAACGAAAGCTTGACTTTTTTCCGATAAAAACGTTGTTTGGCATTTTGGGACTGAAAATAGTTATATAGTTATGCGAAGATATCCGCGCGAAACCCTACCTCGCGCACTTGCACCGGCCTTTATTCGCAAATTGTTTGCTTCTCTGAACTTGAGGCTTTTTGACTGTCTTCGGAAAGAAATCACGTTCTGTTGCGAATGAATTTTTTTTAGTTGCAATTGTCCGTTCTCATATGGAGTAAATGCGTGGTATTTTAGAGTGCCGGGAATTGTAATTGCTTCAGTGAATCTAGTTTCTAGTTTTTTGGTCACCTCTATGTGATCTTCTTTTGAAATGAAAATATTTACTGTTTCCTTTAAATGATTCTTAGCCTATTTGAAAAACGTTGTTAAAATGACAAGTGTCAGTAAGTTTACTGCACATCATTTCTTCAAGGCAGTCATGATCATCTGACAATTGTCTGGCAGTTTCGTTAGTTAAATGCTTAATATCAATCGCATTGAACATTAACTTTACGTTTTCATGATTGTGAGTTCCACTTGCTTCACCTAAAACACAGGGCTTCGGTCTTCGTTGTGCAAATTTCGAAAATTCAGTCTTCAGATGTTCATGCAGGGCTACAAATCTGTCATATGATTCTAAAAGATTGCACAGAATCAGTCTCTTTTGTACTTGCTGAAGAGTACCGTCTGGTTTTTTGACAGATATGAAATCTTTCTTTTCTGGCGTCTGCCGACTATTCTCGTCATCTTCGTACAAGTTTATTACTAAATTTATAGTTTCTTCTGCCAATTTTTTTCCTCGCTTGGCTTCTGGAAAAGTCAAAACCCCAATTTAGGCAACTAACGCTTTCGCTTTTCTGACTTCACGTTTAGATACACCGAATTCTCTGCAACTCCAAGACTTTGGCGAAAGGGTGAGTCGAAAAATTTTCTCTGAATATGTAAGTGCCCTTCTTCTCTAATTTTTCTTTTAGTTCATTCAGGACTTCGAGACCCGATAAGTGATTTACATCATTGCATCCTTCTTTTTCATTTCTCATTGGCAAACAAAAATCTGCATCCTCATTTATCTCTTCCTCTACATTAATACCAGGCTCTTCTATAACTCTAGATGGCTGTAAATTGAGAATTCTACATTCTTTTCTACAAGCAACACATATTTTACTGCCTTTTGGCAAATCAGGAAACACTATTTGCTGATTTTCCGTTAGAAGCCTCAGATCAATTCCTCTTACATATTTCTAATAAACAAAAACCACAGAAAATAAGGATAAAAAATTTATAAATATATAAAACTAAGAACCAAAAACGAAACGCAAGAAATCACAGAAAACCCACACAAGAAAAATTCTAAACACTATACTTTGGCTGCTTTTACGTTTCAGGAGACAAAGGTCCGAGTAGAGCAACGCAATGGAACGTTTTGTCTGAGAAACAAATGAAAATCTGTGTACGTGGATGTCTTCTGCTTTTCCGCTATACACAAGACCAAGTATAATCTAGCCAAAGAAAGTACGAATCCTGCATAATTTGTTTATATGAATAGTTCAAACCATTGTTAATTGTTTGAAGCCGTTCACAAGTATGTTTTATGTGATGGTAATAATAAAAATGTACAGCAAAACCTCAACAACAGAAAAACAGTATGGAGGGGCAAGGGGTGAATGCTCTCTTAAAAAGTACTTGTGTTCCCTAATTTGTTTATAACTACATGCGAAAACTTTCGATGCATTAAGAACCGCGGAAATTAATTTTTGGAAAGTTTCTGTGCCAATGAAAAGTATGTTTAAAATAATCGAATTTGAACGAAACAACGTCGGTCTGCATCGCCTGGACTGGCCGACCTGTCCGAGCTCGCGAGGATAACTACATAAATATTTTCAGTCCAAAATGTCAAACATTTTTACCGGAAAAAAGTCAAGCTTTCGTTTAAAATTACTTTTAAAAAATAAAAACTGCCCGAAGAGTATAAAATAATAAATAAACATTTAAAATTGATAGAAAATTCTATTCTCATTTGTAGAAAGGAAGTTATGATTATTTGAAATATATTCCTTGTCCGCCACATTGAATACGAAATTGACAACTGTGAAAGGGTACAAAAAAATTAACTTTCAATAAAATATTTGAGTTTTTTTGACAAAGTAATTAATTTTTTATTTAAAAAAGAGGAATTATTATTAAAACAAGTGAATTGCTAATCAGAAAGGACTTTAAAAATAATTTTTAGCGAAATTTTTACTCAAACAATGTTTTACAAAATAGATAAATTTTACACCAAAGAGATGAATTTATAAGTAAACTGATGCATCTCCAATCAAAAAATAAATGTGTAGCAACCATAAATTTTAAAGAAAAAAAAATCACTTTGCAACAAAATGTTTGATAAATAATTTAACTTTAACAGAGAAAGCGAAATTTTTTACAAAAACCGGAAACAGTTAAATTATGAAATTGTTAGATCAATTTTTAATAAGAAAAAATGAATTGCCAAGAATGTAGTTTAATTTTAAACCCATAATTTTTAAACTGAAATCAAAAACCTTTTAGTAGAGAAATAAATTTTTCATAAGCTAATTGAAATTTCAAACAATTATTTTATTTGTCTTTGTATATTGCCCAAACTTGTGCAGTAATTTGTTGATTGTGAATTCTCTTTTGTTAAAGCTCCATGAGATTTAACGAACACATTCTCATAACGTATCTCGTGCTTCGCACTCTAATCTGTCCCTGAAATTGTATGTCATTTTCATAAATGAATATTATTACAATGCATAATATGAATAGATTTTAAAACAGGCGTAGTTTGATTGTCTTGTTTATAGCTTTTTTGCTTTTTTTGAAAAAATCTCATCAGAGTAAATTGTTTGTCTTTTAGAATACTATGAATGTCCGTACAGAGAATTTTAGTAGAGGATAATAAAAGAGTATGGACATTTGACAAAAATTAGAAAGATCAAATTTTACTGACCTTCTCTTATGCGAATGCAAAAATAAATTAATTTGTCACGAATCATTTTTTGATAGTTTTACTTATGGTTACTGGGGGGCATAAAAAAAGGAACATTTTTTCTCTTGACTTTTTTCATAGCGTGTGTTACTTGGCCTAAAATGTTCATTCTCGTGTGTTATCGTGGACACAGGCTTTGGATGTTCAGATAAAAATTTATTTTCAAAAAAAAAATTCTGCCCAATTTGTTTTAATTTTCAAGAAAAAACATAAATTTTCAACTCACGGTGTGGTCTTGTCACAATTTGATGATCCTGGTTAGTATGTTCTGCGGGAGTCAGAGGCATAGTATGGTGTCCAAAAGACATGCCATGTGAATGTTCTGGAGAATCTAATTCATTTAGTAGCCTTGTTGCTTCCTGTGCCGTAAAAAACTCTATATTTTCAGGAGTAGGTGGGCTCCAGTCTTTTTCTCGTCTTCCTGATGATTCTGTAAAAAGACTGCTGATATATAAAAAACTCATCATGAGTGACCAAAATGATCTAGATTTTGATCGACAATCTACATTTTCCGAGTATTAAAAAAATAATTATGACATTCTTTAAGAATACATTGTGGAGGAATTGCAAGTCAACCGCCTTAATTTTACACCCACCCTTTTATTGGTATGTCCTGGTTGCAAAAAATAAGTTTAAAAAAGAAATTAAACTTTTGGAAATTCGACCCGAGAGACGAAACAAAATCAGTGATGAGAATGCGTTCGTTCAGCCCGAAAGAGCGCTAACAAAAGAGAATTCAGAATAACTAAGTTGCAGTTCTGGATGCCTTAACCTTTAATTTTTACATTTCTGGGCCCAAATATAAGGGAAATGCAAAGACAATGTGTATTTATTGCAGAGAATCTTTTTAAAGGCCAAATAAGCCGCGTTCATGATAAAGAATAAATTTAAATTCATCATTGTTATTTACGAAGAATAAAAGGCGCTTGCAATGTTAGCGGAGTGACGCAGTTTACGGTTCGGCACCAGAAGAAACAAAGCTGTTCATCCCACGTTTGCAATGCATGGACGTACATATGCAATTTAAATAAATTTGCGATTTCGGACCTTGTTGCAATTATTTCATTTTTATGTTTAAAAAAACATTTTATTTTGGGCGCTCCTACTTATAATCAAAAAACTCATGATCAGTTCCGTAGGTCTTTCTCTACTGTTGTCACAGTCAATTTTCTTGCACTCTTATCTGCATTCGAAACATTTTTTAATTTAGCATAATGATTAGCTGAATCTGGTTCTGAACGAACCAATGAATCTACGCAAACCTTTAAGACATCATCATCATCTTCCAATAATGTACGAATGACGAACTGAAATTGCTGCCAATTTTTTTTTTATCACACAGACACTCAATATTTAAACTTGCTTCATTCATTTTGATTCATATTTTTCTCAAAAATAACCTCATATACTTTCACTCGATTTTTGCGATGCATTATATACTCACTAAAGCATCTGGGCCCACAATCTGTTAGAGGTTATTAATTATTTTTAATAAGAAGCACTGTTTCACGTACATGCACAAGAATTTATTGAGTTACAAGTTTTCAATTCAACCGTGTACAGTCACCGAGATTTCAAAGGAACGAACGAACGAACTATCGAACGAAATTTCGCATGCGATTATCTACTAGACTATTGAAATTCGACTGGTGAGATACTTTTTAATTTTTAATTTTATTGCCCTTGTTTCTTGTGGTTCTGCTGATTATTAATATGGAGATATCGAAGTTTAATGAATGTGTATTTATAAAGACAGCATTATTTAAAAAATATATTTTACTGTGCTGCACGGGCTACTCACTTACATTTTTTTAACAGTCAAAACCGATGTTTGTTAAAGGATTGAGATATCTGCATATATAGATACGGAAATTTAATTATAAGGTTATGCATAGACACAACACAATTTTTTTTTAATGGATCGCAAAGCTGATCAGACTATCTATACAGGAATAATTGTTCTTTATAAAAATATTAGCATTATTTAATAATAATTTTCGATTTTCTCAGTATTAATTGATAATCAAATGTAAATTATCTGTAATTTCTACTAAATATAGGTAAATCTGCACTGGTCGGAAGGTACCATATGTTTTTCCACGTAGATAGACACAAAACGAAACAGCGGGTTACATATCAAATTGATCCGTCCGGATAAAATCTCTTAAATTCTTTTTTCTGTGCAGCTTGGAAAAAATTGTTAACGATAGAAATATATTATATTTGTATATTCACCAATATAATCGAGAATAACGGTCAAGGAGAAGATCAGGGTCCAGATAGTCCTCATCTTTTTTAGTTAAAGAAGACAATGCATGCTGTATTAATGTATAATTTTAATTAAAATATGTCTAATGAATATTGTACTGCCTCATTAGCTTATATAATATGTACTAAAGTTATTATCTCTTATATTCAAGGCTTTAATTTTTCTCTTTTGAAATACTTACGTTTGATAAAAGTCAGTTTTAACGAAAAGAATGTTTTAACATATTTATTCAAAATTGATGTCACCATTTATGCCATATTTTACCTTTCAATACAAACTAGCATATATATGATAAGCTTTGAAGAAGTATTATTTTGTACAAAATATTTTAAAATAATTGAAGTAATAAATTCTATTATATCCTTTCATGTGTTTGTTCGATGTTCTGGAAATTACCCAGACTACATTATTCTAAATGAATGGTGTAATATCTTTCAAGATGTATAATTTTTTGAAAATATTTAATAGATAATAAGAGAATTTTTAAGAATTTTAAAGTCTTTCTATCCAAATGTTGAGCTTTAAAAAAGATTTAATTAGATTTAAATTGATAGGATACGAATAAACTTTGTATTTTACAGTGTGCTTCAAGCAGCCATATTATAAAGTCTAGCATGAAAACGAAGCTTACTATTGAGCTCGAAAACTACAGATTTAAAGAAAAATATCATTTGGATATTTTCATCAAAATTATTGTGCTTTTTTATTAAAGATTAAAGTTCTCGCGTGTCACATGGTGGGGTTAGGCGATGATGATGTGGCAAGACTGTTGCACTATGTTTTTGTTGGCTACACAAATAGCTGCAACAGCCTTGACACGTTAATCTCCAATTTAAAAAAGAATAAAGTTCCCAATTAACTTCAATTGTTTCGAAATGAGGATGGCAATTTTTTGTGGCTATAACTGTCAACCAAATTTTCTGCCTGAACGAAATTGCTACGTTACTATATTATCGTTGCCTTACCATTACTACGGGAGTTAGAACTTTACCTTAAACACTAAATACGTATTCGCATAACTACCCGGGTGGAAAAATTGTGCCGCAGTCTTAAACACTGCCAAGGACAGTACAGTTTTTATCAATTCTGTCTATTCACGCAAGACAGGCCTGGCGCTACACTGGCGCTGTCCAGTTTTGCTACGAGTTTGATTCAAACCGTTCGTTCGTTACAAATTAAATTCATTCAGACTGTAGCTAGCTTCAAGACAAAAAGTAATAATTTTCAATTAAAGTATTTAGGATATTTAAATAAATAAAAGACGACATTTTTAACAAAACAGTTTCATTGTCACGTCAAGCGATATACATTAAACCAAAATAATACAACTTTAGCCAAACAAGCTAACTCTTAACAGGGTAATTCAACTCTTAAGAAAGTAGTTAAACTTTTATTTGGAAACATGCATTTTTAATTAATAATTTGGTATTTAAACAAAGAAAAATTTCCCTTTAATAAAAAAATACTGGTTATATTTTCAAGAAAAAATATACAGAAGAATGCTTTCAGACTTCTTCAATATTTTCAGATATCTTTTAAAATTCGTTGAAATCTTGTAAAGTTCATTCGTTTAAATAAAAAATCATTACAAATTTTTCACCGGCACAAAAATTAGTATTCTGAGAAAAGTATTTTATTTCAAAAAAGATTTTTGAATTGCGACTTACACGATATACATCAAAAGAACTAATGATTGCGTGGTGGTTGGGTGCTGGACATTCCAGGGTTTCAGCGTCGGTCAATACCTTAATCTCCTCGCTGTACATGTTTATTTTCGCCCATTTTTACCCAGAAGGCGAATTATTACGTTTATACATCGCACGGGATTGAAGACTAATTTGTCTAAGCTCTTAAATTTTAAATCCAAGTAATTAAAAAAAATTAAGCTGTCTGACTTGAGGAGACCTAGACCTGACAGGAAGATCGGCGTCAGCAGAAGGAAGAGAAACGTCAGATGACTGGCGACTAGCAAATCATCCGGCGAAAAATGGGACTGTGAACCTAATTCTGCAAAAAAGAATGTGTTTTAAATCAGGTTATAATTTTTTAATTATAAGCTGGATTCTATTAACGCTCATGTGGATTCAAGGAAAATTTTTAGAAAAAAGAAGTTTTTGAATTCAACTTAATTAATGTTTAAGGAGCAGGAATATAAACAAACCACATGCTAATGGACGGTTTCATCATGAAGCGCCTCTCTAGAAGTGTCACTACTTAATAATGATTTTCAAACCTGGATTTAATGTCAATTTTAGGACTGAGCCTGACATTAGATCCAGAGTCTCGAAACTATTTATCTCTTCTCTGTTTTTTTCTTTCTAGTTTCTCTTTCTGTTTTGTGACGCTTAAGAAAAAATCGCACATCCTCCCGCAATTCCTCTCATTTGTCCCCACCGCCTGGCGTTGATTCTCGGAAACATTAAATGGACGATCACGGAATTCAGGTTTTACTGTGTATAAATTCATAAATTTTTTGATCTCAGGGGAATCCCTGCTCCTGTGAGTGTCATATGCACAGAAAGTTTGTAAGTGGCTTGGTCGGCAAAACAGAGACCCACCTCGTCTACCAGTCCATGGATTCGTAGCAGTGTTTTATCTTACCGACTGAGTTACCGGCAATCGGTAACTTACCGATAACTCTTTTATCGGCTGATGTGTCCCAGAACTGGCATATCTTATTTTTTGTTTCTCTACGGTCACACGACCGTTCACATCCAAACACTTATAATATTCCGTCCTCGCCATTTTTAAATTTGAAGAGCCAACATAAAATTTGGTTTTAGCGAGCCTGATGTGAAGGAGTAAAAATTAGATTTTATTCAAATATTTTATTTTTTACCAAAGTAATCGATTTTTTAATAGAAGAACATGAATTATTAATAACACAAATAACTTTACAACCTGAATCTAAATAACTTTTCAACTAAAAAATTTTTAATTTCAACATAAAGCATTAATTAAAAATTTTGTTTTTTGTTAAATAGTTCAATAATATCCAAAAAGATTACTGTATAACTAAAGTGGTGCATTTGCAAGAAAATTTTTGTTTAACAACCGTATATGATCCTCCATTTTGAATTTGGAAAATCCAAAACAATATTTTCATTTAGCGGCCCAAAAGCCCAAAGTATCGCCAATTTTATTAAAATCCGAACAGTATTAATCAGTAATCTCCGCCATATCGAATTCGCAATTTTTATTTTTTTAAATCTAACAACAGATTTGAAATCAGTGACCCAAGAAACTTACGTATCACCAATTTTATCCAGACCCAAACATTTTTAACATTTCATTTTCGCTATATTGTGTATATTTTGAATTTTGATAATTCAACAACAGAGTTAAAATCAGCAAACCCAGAAAAGTAACTGTCAAACATTTTATCCATATCCACACTTGTGGACTATTTAATTTCCGCTATACTGTATACGTCATGTCGAAAGTTAAAAATCCAATTTCAGATTTTTATTTAGCGACTCTAAAAGCCTGATACTAAAATCGTTAATAATAATTTTTAGATAGAGCGAATAAGTTTTCTTTTATTTGTAAAAAATATGTTTGTTAAAACCGAAGGAGCTTTAACAAAAGAGAATTCACAATAACCTATTGCAGTTGTGAACCGAGCTCATAGCGCAAGATAAATATATATTATCGAGCTAATATATTAAAGAGTATGTTTGCGTGTGCGCATGCGCGTTCTCAGCTGTTTCTTCAGGTAAGTGAAAAAATTTTATGAACTTAGAAGAAAGTAATATTTTTAAAATATTTAAACATTGGTGAATAATAGTAACAGATTTGACACCGGTGACATCGAAAGCTATGGAAAGCATACGCATCTTGCAAAATATGTAACTTGTTATAAAATTTTATTTATGAAAATTGTTTGAACATATTAATTTTGCAAATTTGATAGCAGATTCGTAATCAGCAACTCGAAAAACATAAGAAATGATGAATACTTTTATTCAGATCCATGAAATTCAACATTAATTTTTGTTAGTTATGATTCAAATTTTCAAACGCGTTTTTCTCAAAACAACGTTTTTCGAGTTGTTGGAAGTCCTACAGGGCGCAAAAATTGAGCGATCGCCATGAAATTTTTTACAAATGTTCTTTAGGATTTTTTGCTAAAATCTAAAAACGCAATTTTGTTTCCTTGCGGACGGTCACATATGTATAACAGCAAGTCATTATAGCCATCTAAAGCCTAAGCTGGGTAGAGGTTAAAACAGCAAGCATTTTGAAACATTGGTGCCTTTAATGGGTTGTATGGTGCTTTAAAAATAATACACTTTCCAACATCATTTATAAAAATACCACCAACTTAAAAAGAAATTGGTACAAAGGTACATTAAGAGAAAATTCAATTGCAACAAAACGCAAAAACTATATATTAAGTCCTCACAGCATAAAGACCGAACGCAAGGAACCAGGTCCGACAGAAGCGCGCATTTTTTTTATTCCTTTAAAGAATTGCGGCTAATACGATAAAGATCAAAAATACTTCTGACTGCCCGGTGGTTGGCTGCTGGACATTCTAGGGTTTCAGCGTCGGTCAATGCTTTAATCTCCTCGCTGTTTATGTTTATTTTAACCCGTTTTGACACAGCATTCAAATTATCAAGTTTATACAATGCACGTAAAATCGTGTTGTTGCTCGGTTTCTTTGTCACTATCGCAAAGACGTCACCATTGGGTGCTGACAATACAATGTGTGCTTCGTTTGGCACTGGAATGAGGAGACGGTATTTGTTTTTCAATCGGATTGGTTTGTCAAGAAGAAAGGTGTAGTTTTGAAGTTCGAATATACAAGTAGGATTATTTCTGGATTTAAGTCGAATTAGCCGAAGGTCTTCAATTTGAAATCCAAGTACTTTACGAAAATTAAGCTGTCTGGCTCGAGGAGACCTGGACCTGGCACGAAGATCAGGGTCAGCAGAAGGAACAGACACGGCAGACGACTCGCCTCTGGCAGAAGGAACAGACACGGTAGAAGACTGACGACTGGTAAGACGCTGAGACTTCCTAGTAGTTCGAGCACGAGTTGAAGTAGGCCCAGCTTCATCGCCATTCGAAAAATTGGACTGTGAACCTACTTCTGCGACAAAACAATGATTTTTAATTCAGGTTATAATTCCTTATTTATAAGCCGTATCGTAACCATTAAGCTCAGAGGGATTCGAGTAAATTTTACGAAAAAATGAACTTGCGAATTTAAAAAAAACAATTACCGCCGCGCTATAGGCAGTAGTAAATGGAGCTGCAGTGAGTTTGCGGTGATCATTTAGGCCGGAACAAATAAAAGCGTTTCCATCCGAATCAGCAATCGCTAGAGTTTGGTCCTCACCACTGCCAGCCCAAAAACCGATTCAGTTTTCGACTTTCTCCGTATTACATTTTTCGTGTATGTGTAAAACAGCCACAACTTTTTTTAATTGACACTTTTCAAACAGGGAATAGAAAAACAAGTACCCTTTTAAAACATCCATTGATGAGATGAGGTCAGTTACATGTGCTAGTGCTAGTTTCACAGTCGGAAAACAATTTTAAGTTTATTAGCAGATTACTTACTAAATTCGTCTAGGTATTTTTTAGGTATTCTGATAAATACATTATTTAAGCAGTTTCAATGTTAAAAACATTTATTTCAGGTTCTTAAGGTTAAAAGATTAGAAATATAAACAAACCATATACGAACAATTCGTTTACAATTCGGATTAACAAAACTGAAATAGTCTGTGTTTATGTGATCCTGTCAGTTTTTCGAATGATTTCGAATCTACAATTTCCTACCATGTTCATTACAAGCAAACTCTTACTGAAAAAGTTAAACTCCTTTTGAATTAGACAAAGTTTTTTAGGTTAGGCTGCCAAATTTTAGATGATTTTTAGGATTTATAAATTATTGAGAGATTAAGACAAATCATACATAAGAACTTTAGAAAACTGAATTTAAAAATGAATTAAAAAATCAGTTCAGTTCCATTTTAATAATTTAGCATCAAGGATTTAAACCAAACCTTTCGAATTCCGTTACAATATTTATGATATATCAAAAAACTTAGTCGAAATGTACGCATTAAATGCGCAAAAATGGTTAAAAATAAAAATGTATATATTTTGATTTTTATATATTGTTTTAGGAAAACAATGTATGTTACAGGGAGAAAACGATATCGCATAAATTGCAATATATACAGTAATTACTGCGCTATATATCATTATTATCGCATTATAATAGCGTACAATCTTGATATCGTACGTTGCAATTTTTTAGATGATAAACAGTATAATTGTTTCATCCATAACGTACAAAGCTCCAAGATCTGTTTGTACGTCATCATATTTTGCTTTCTTGCAGTACAGAGGTTTTGCGATGTCATTGTGCGATATATTTTTCTCCGTGTGATTTGTTTCTTAAAAGTCTAGAACTATAAATCATAGTAAGGTTTATTATTTAATTTATGAAACATTATTAAATTTATTCACTATCATCTATTATAAGGAATTATTACTCTCTTGATACTCAATAAAAAATTAGTTTTTTTCCACTATGCTGCAATGTCAAGTAATTTCAATCGTTCGAGGAAACAAAGAAATGCAGTAAAACCTGCATTCTGTGTAAATTTTAGTACTGAGTTTGACATTATATCCAGAGTCACAAAACTATTTTCTCTCCTTTTTTTTCTCTTGAACGCTTAAGTAGACACGGCACATCCTTCCGCAACGCCTCTCCCCCATCCCTACCGCGAGGCGTCCATTCTCGGAAAAATAAAATACACGTTCACGGAATCCAGGTTTGACTGTATATAAATTCATAGATTTGTTGCTCGTCTTCGCAAATAATAAAAAGGCGATTTTCTAAAAATAATCATACATAAATTACATAAACTGTAACATATACATATTTTTTGATTAAATAAAATAAAAAAATGGTCACTGTCTGGAGGGTTGACTTCCCGACGGACTTTGTGCCTATGTGATTATTTCATTGTACCGAACAATATAGAGATTATAAAACGCGGGCCTCACACTGTGCGTCAAACTCAAAAATTAGTTACACTATTAAACGCACACACACATATAAATAAGAGGAAGTAGCTATGACATACAGAATTAAGAGAATACTCCTTCAAGGATGGAACATACCACGCTTGTAGCCACTACTCGTAAGTAACGATGACGCATTGTTTGTGGAATCAGAAAAAATAGATCCTAGGATTCAAAAGCAGCTGTCGAACGAAAGAGTAACAGCCTTAAATGTAGTCATCCTTACAAAAGAAATGCTCTCATAAATGCCTAATAAAAGAATATCAACCAGAAGAGTAACCATTTTTGAAATTAAATCATAGAGCTCAAATCTAGATGTTTCATTAGACTGGATTATTTCATAAAAAATTAAAGGTGCTTGAAAATCTATTCGTCTCTTATAAACTCAAGAATATGATAATCTTCTTAAAGCTGGATTACTAGAAACTCATTGCATAAAATGTTTACAAGTAATCCAAAGAGCAGTGGAAATTTTGCGGAATTTGAATGCGCGTATCTAAAAATACATTTCTCGGGAAGTCGATCTTTGAATCGTGGGAATTACCTCCAACAAGTATAGGAAGAAGACGATAACCAAGAAACGGAAATGGTATCACAAACAGAGCATCAGCAATATCTGGCATATTATACTACACCAGATTGAAAATAAAAATTAACCCTTTAACCAATCGGCCTCTTGCAAAATAAATTTTTAAACGTTGTAAGATTCTTATTTCTCAGCACCGATATTAAGAAATCGTGACTTCAGGGAAACATTTAATTTAACCACCGATTCAAGTAATGTTAGGACACCCAGTTTGTTCCATCGAAAGTACTCTAAATGAAGCTGAGCTAAACTTCACCTCTACTGAAAAGGAAACATGAACAATTGTCTAAGCATTTAAGCAGATTCGACAAAACCTTCTCGGATGTCAATTTTTAATAAATCGGACCATTAAGCTTTGACATGGCTATTTGACGTTAAATACCCCTCTTTAATTTTAATGAGATGAAGTGTGTAAAAAGGGAAGGAAAACACAGCAGCTGGCGCGATTTTGACAATGCACCCCATTCAAGAAAAAAAAAACTCTGAGGACAATCGAAGGAGGATGCACAAAAATGTCTCAAAAATTGCCAAATCATGAACTGACGGAAAAAAAGAAATTTAAAACGATTACCCCACGGTGAGCCTGGGTTAAGTTTAACCCAAAATGTTGCGTACTGTAAATTTTTTTTCTAATATCAATTTGGCAGTGT
>JAAAKG020132345.1:0-14534 GCA_010014905.2 Druon quercuslanigerum
GGTGTGTTAAGGAATAGGAAGAGGGTGAATGAAAAATGTAAACCCTTAGGGGACACATTAGAAGCTTCCACTAACAAATAACATAAAATTCTACATTTCGTGTTTCTCAACTATGTAGGTTTTACTTCAGTTTTAAAAACACCTAAAATTTTTACAAACTTGTAACGTAATAAAGACTGGCTTATGTGACAGAACTGGACTTCGACGTCTTGAAGATTAACACAAGACGAAATAGTTTCAAATAGATGGTCAAGTAAACGTGGAGGAAAAATAGGGTAATGGTTCCAAAATTAATAAAATTAGAAATACAGGGAATATAATTTATTTAAAAGCCTAATGCTTACAAGCTCCCGCATTCGCCTGCATCTGCGCACGATTGCTTTTCAGTGCAATCCGGCCGGAAAAACCCTCTTGTGGAGAAAACCCCCAGGAGGAGCCAAACCTCTTACGTAATATGAGACACTTTAGAGCCTTAATCCTAAAACTATACTTACGCCTAAGACAGACAATATTATTCATATTATTTATTGGGAAAATTTCATCTCGCTTGTCGATTACTAAGTCGCTGGCGTTGACCCGCCTCATAACGAATCTCTGTAAGAAGAAATATGAAAGTTTATTCTTTTGACTATTGATAGGAACGGAAGTAAAAACGACTAAGTAAATTATTCTCAACCAGTGGTGAAAAATACATATTTCGAATATTTCTATTACACCCTTAATATTGTCCAAAATAACTTATATCTTAATGATTTAAAAAACGTTAAATATTAGCACGTGGTTTTAGGCTCGAGAAATTTTATATCAAATTAATCTGGGATAAAACATATATTTTAAAGCCTCAAAGTTATCCTTATTTCAAGAATGTGGACATTTTAAGTACATGCCCTTAATATCTTCGTTTTAGATTCTACATCAGCTTTTAAATTACCTTCGTTAGTAGGAAGAAGATCTACATGGACCCACATACCATCCGTATAAGTAGCAACATGGTCACATACATGATCATTTAACTCTGTAACAAATTCTCCTATTGGACGAAACAATAAAAAATTGTCTTCAGGTCTGATCGGATAACCTGTTAAAGTTGAACAAATAAAAAAATTAGTAGTTTAGAATTACCAGGCACTTGACTACGTGTCAAATAGTTATTTGTTATATTAATTTTTTAATAGCTATAGTTCTCTAATATTTTATAAATTATATTTTGATTTCCCAATTACCCAAGAGACGAGGATCCTGATCAATTACATTAGACATGATCCCGGCGGCAATGCATTCTCCATATTGCTGTACGCCCCTTCGAGGTGGACGAGCTGGACCAACCATTCTATCGCCAATCTCATAGTAGACCGGCGTTATTATGTAGTCTCCTGTGAAAAATATAATCATGAGTCACTACAACGATACAAAAATACTTTACTCAGAACTACTATATTATAATAATTTGTGAGTCTATGTTACAGTATTTGTACCCCCTTGAACCGGGTTGTTAGAAAAAATGATACGCATTTACAATTTGTATATCTATAAATACGCCAAATTAAGGCATATAGAATTTGGAACAAGTTAAAGATAGCCAAATAATTTTTTTTTTTTTAATTTATTGGTTATTTGATTTTCTAACTATTCAGTGAAAATTTTTTTAATTTCAGTAGGAAAAAAAAGTATCCAGTATACTGATTTAACATTCATACTGCAGGTTTGCAAACTTTTCCGGCAAGTGATTTTGAGAATTACTAAGTCGTTTCCGAAAATGTATTTCATATTTTGTTTAAATTTTAAAAAATTATGTAACTTTTGAAAAAAGTAATGGGGCACCATTTTGACTTTAGTAAAAATTTTGTGATCTACTTAAAACCATACACTTTGTAACAGTGTAATTGATTTTCCTTCAATATTTGAAGATCTTTGGACTGAAATCATAGAAAATATAAGTCTTTCAGTTTGAATTTTTCCAAATGTTGACTTTTATATATTACGAAATATGGTTTAGCATTTTAATTGACACCCGAAATGCGGGCATCTTGAATTTTTCAAAAATTTTGAATTTTAATTGTCATCGCGTGCATTCTAATAATTAAATCTGTTTTTTGTAAGAATATGACAAAATTTTGTATTTAAATGTAGAAATTGTAATTTTTGTTCAAATTAAGGGATCCGCCATTTTGTAAATTTTGAAGAAAAAAATTGTCGTGCAGATATATTTTTTCAACATAGTCTAAAGGTCATATTCGTATAGAGCCAAAGGATGCCGATAAAATATAAACAAATTACCTCGATTTGAAATTCGAATAGTTTCGAATAGTTATTTCTAAGATTTGAAAGGTATTATAACAATTTTAGACGGCTATGTAACGTCCAATTTTCAATTTTAATAATGCAGAAATTCGCTCTTGAGCTATTTAGTAGCTGAATCGATAAAAAAAGGTTTGATAAAAGAATAATATTAGTTTTATGAAAACTAAAGCGAAAGAGTTTTTACTGCTCGCTGGACACGCTTTCTCAAATTTAAACAGTGATAAGAAATATAAGTTTGCCAATACACAACACAAACATTGTCCGCGGCAATGGGAAAAGAAGAGAAAATCGTTAAGAAATGTAAAAACGTTTCAGCAAAGTACTTTGCCAACAGTGATAAAAGTACTTTTCCCGCGCCTTTTACATTCGTCGCTGTTGGTAAAGTATTTTGTCCACGCCTTTCTGAAATGAGCTTAGAAATGGTAGAAGTACAATTAATTGGGAATAATTTTTTTTTCATGTACCTATACGTGTGACGAATCATCGTTTTGGATTTTTTTAATGAACTTGAAAATTGATCATTTTTCCCCTTGTAAACTGGCCACCATACTCTAATTCCCTTATGTGGTTATGAGAAAGAGTATCGTGTGTAACTATTGGGCAGAGTATGTTTTTTCAAATTTACTTTTCCAACTCTTTGCACAATATGCTATTTTTTTAAAAAAGAGTGAAATTTCCCCCTATGTGCAAAATCATAGTTAGGCACTTTAAAGCTTTAAAATGAAAACCGAAATTTGATAGCCATGAAAATATTTCAAAATACTGTTGGTTTCTATATTAACAATAATTTCTGAAAATGTTTTTAAATTATATTTTCCTTGTTATTTGTTATGAACGTTTGACAAAGTAAAAAAAGCATAAATTAATAATTGATTTTTCATAAAAAATAATGTTTTTGTACCCAAGTTACAGCATTTGTTGTTATTCTAAATAAACAATTGACGGATAGTATAAAAATAAAAACCCGATGAGCTTTTTTTAAGGAATTTTGTACGTTACCTTCAACTTAAGGCAGAAGTTAGGGAAATGAATCCCTTTTTCTGAAATGCAAAATCCGTGTGTGGCAAAAGGTCATCGTTGGTCACCCTTGCCACACACTAAACTATGCATATATTTTTATCTCCCTGTATTTTATATGGGACTATCACCTTTTAAACTCAAGTGCAATTTTTAATAAATCATGAGGCTAGGTGTTTCGATACAATCATTCGGTAGTTCAACTCTCAAATATGAAATCGCAGCAATTATCATTCCCTTTATATACTAATATCAGGTTCGTGTAATTATACAAACGAATTGTTTACAAAAATTAAGATATTTAAAAAATGTATGATTTAAGTTATTTTAGTGCTAAGATTTACTTGTGTGTGTTTACTTATGTTTCTGGGCACTCGGCGTACAATCCTTCCGAAAATCTGTTTCTCATTAGGTCTCATTAGTCTATATTTTTTTTCTTCTGTTTGATAATCATAATAGATTATCACATGCGCGTTTTGCAATCGCACTACCATTCCCAAAGGTAAAAGTGGGATCTGTTCTTGGTGTCTTATTCTTAGTGGTGGGACGTCTAAAACTGTAAAAAAACAATATAATCATTTTAATTATAGGATTATAAACAAAGATGCGCTCTACAAGCGCAAATGTTTTTCGCCATTCACAATTTTTAAATGAAAATATCAAGTTAATAATAATACACTATATATATATATATATATATATATAATATTTCTGCACGAAAATAAGATTCTGAAAGAGTTTATTCAGTGAATCTATGCAACACATAATTATTTCACTTACGATTACTATTATTAACAGTCATTTGAAGATATAAAATGCGCGACTTAGTCAACTTTCTGAGTGTGGAATTGTAGATCAATAATAATTATTATAATTATAAATTTTAATATTCAGGAACTTACATGTGTAAGTTACAGTTCGTAACAAAGGGTTCAATTAGTTGTGGGGAAATATAATTTTGTTTTTCCGGGACAATGCATGTATATTAAATGACCTCAAAAGCATGCGAATTACGAAATCGAGACTTTTCTTAACATAATAATGATCAGAATCAACCGAACACTTTCTTTTTTATTTCATCTGAAAATTAAAATATATAATTTAAGAGTTCAGATTTTCAATGTGCGACCTGAAAACCCCTCGCGTTGCACTTTTTGTTCAAATCTGTTTCATTTTTATAATTTCGTTTCTCTAAATTGGATTCTCCATCTTTTATTTTGAAACTTTGAGTTTGGATTCAAAAAGAGCAACTCGAAAAACCCCCATGCAGTAATTTGATGTCATATCACATCGGTTTTCTAATGTTTGTCCACTATATTGGATCCATCATTTTTGCCAAATTAGGGCTTGGAATCTCCTCTTTGGAACAAGGCAAAGGACATAAGAAAATATTCCTATGCTTTCGAATTATAATAAATAGAAGGAGAATAGAAAGTGTAATCAGGTGTAAGATCAAAGCCAAATAAACAATTACTGTTTCGATATTGCTGTTGGCCAATAATATTTTCCTCACTTAGAAAATGAGCCTTTTCTCTCAGGGAAATAAGATCAATTACATCTTCCAACTTATCTCCCCTATTTTCAGAAGCTGTTTTATCTTTTGTTTTATGTTATTTATATTTGTGCTCTCACGATTATATTTTGGATAAGTATATTCTGCAGTCGAAACGACGATAAATGTGGCGAAAAATCCCACAGAAACATGTTTGCAGAAACAATTGACTGTATAATAAAAAGTATTTAAAGATCCATTCTTAAATTGTTGTAAGATATAAAAATTGTTACTGAAGAGCCTATGTCGAATCCATAAAACTCGTCCTGAGGTAATACATAAAAGTCCAGGGGTGATCCCGCAGGTGGTAACCTCTAGTCGAAAGCATAACAACCAAACTGAAAGCTGAATAGACATGGGGAACAGCGTCTCCAACAGTGAATCTGGGATGTTGGGTGATCTCGCAAAGTATGTAGCCTTATCGATGCATGCGGGGATCTACAAGGGCGGATGCGAGCTTTCCTTAGATACTTGTGGGAACAACAATGACACCACCAATCCACCAAAAATTTGTGAAGGCGCTTCAAAATGTTTGAACGCCCACAGCACCCGACAATGGATCAGCGAAGAGTGTTGATCACCCTAGACTTCTGGGTACTGAAAATAACTTACATGGAAACACGACAAAGAACTTGCGAGTCTTCCTCATTGAGTAGACCAATAAACTCAAGGATTACTTGCTAAACTGCTATGAGGCAAGAATTATCCCTATTCAACACGTTTCGCGTCAGTCTTTTTGAAATCAAGCCGATCACCTGCGCAAAAGCTGCATTAAAAAGCCAAACATGAAAATGGTTTCCTCCCTTTGTTAGGACATATCTTAAGAGACACACCACTGCACCATTTATTTTTCAGGTTATGGTCCTGCGAGAGTTCTGGCTGATTCAAATCGAAAGCTAAAATTGACAATGGATCGAAAGACAAAAAGACTCTTACATCAACTGAACAAGACGATTGCATAGGTAAGGCAGAATGCGTAACGTGTTTAGTTCACCCAAGAACTGAGGACCTTCAATCACACATTGAACAAGACAAAGCTGCTGATAATCTAGTAGCATATTGTTGAGGAGGAAAATAAAAAAGAGGGAGAGATAGATAAAGGAGAATCAACAGTTTCTTGAAAAAAGTAGAGTTGAAAAGAGATATTAAGAATATTATCTGCTTCTAGGACTTTTGCAAAAACCCTATAAGATCTGGGGGAAAAATCCATCAATCGCTGCAGAAAAGGGGAAAAAGAAGTTAGGGTTACGTGAAACATTTCCGCTGCAGGTCCATATGGTACCAAGAACCATTGGTGGAAGAAGTCTACATCGACATGTAAACATTTGGTTTGAATATTCATCTCATATATAATGTCAGGTATGTTTGAAGGTTCATCCAGAAATTGTGAGAGACATAAAGAGATTGGTGCACCTTTAAAAAAACTATATTTACTATCTCGTCTAAAAATTATCGAGTGAGAACCAACTACGTCACCTTCCAGATGGACATCTTTCTAGCTGATGTCATTAAGCCTCAGTTGTTTTACATCACACTTATGCCTTTACTGCTTGCATTACGTAATTCTCCAGGATTCCTCTGCAAAGACACTAGTCATCGCGAGCACAGTGTTACTCAGGTATTTTATAAGTATGAGCTAAATATATATGCTTTTAATGCAAGCAAACTTCAACTTGCTTTCAATTTCTTCAGGGAGTACACAGGGCAAATTGGTATGGACTTTGGCTTGTGCAGGTATGCCCAGAATAAGCTAAAGAAAGGAAAGATTACTGGCGTACCCGAGAAACCAGAGCTTGTGGACATAAGTTTCATCAGAGATCATGAAACGTACGAGAACTATAGAAACCTAGGCGTTCCTCCAAGCCGCATTCAGAATGTAACATCAGATTCTTTGACAAATTTAGTTCTTGTATCTTTCAGCGTTGAACAAGGTATCTCTAACTAACATGCTTGCTATTCCGGTTCAATTCAGCTCGTGTGGAATTTTTAGTTAATGAAAAACGGCCTTACGGCCTATGATAACGCCATGCGTAAAATTATTTATATGAACAAGCTGCAGATCATAAAGTAGAACCTTGCACTGAATTTTAGCATCGAAAATGAGGAGACTGCATGACATCATCTACATTTTTTACTTCTAAATGCTGCAGTAAAGAAGGCAGAGTTTAAAAAGGTCTGCCAACAGTTATTTGGCAAGAAAATAAACTGAAACTTTCCCAGAAATAAAGTGCAGCTCGTGTGGAAGGAGTAAGCTTTTGCTTTCTTTAGATAATAGGATTCCATTTCCACCTTAGTATACCGTGACCGCATTATTGGTCATGTTCCCAGAAATAGGTGCCTAGCGTGTCATGCAAACGCTGAGTACCTAAAATGCATACTATACGGATGTTCCACTTACGCGAGGACGACTTAACTTCTGTGATGTTGCAGTTTGGCACCATCACAATGATCCTGTAGTAGTTCTAAAATTTTAAAAACTATACTGTAATTAGATCCAGCGAGTAAAATTCGTCACTCTATGACTTTTTTTGTAAACTTTGTACATTAAGGTAATTTGATTTCGCCCCCATATTTTTTATATATTTATATAACTATCGTGAGAACTTTGCGGTCTTGAGCACGAAGGCTCAAGAACCTCTTCATCCCGTGGCGTCGTCGAATATGATTCGCTGTCACCTCTTTTAGCGAGGCTTCTACAGTCTAGAGACTGATCTTGGTTACATTACGGTTTTGTTTGGTTTTAAGGACACCTACATATCGAAGGCTCGTTCCTGGTGAGGATGGACCCTGGGCGAATTACCTAAAATTCACAATAAAGAGGTAATTGCGCACAATTGAAATATGAATTTTAAGGACAAATTGGCCACAAAATCTGTAAATAAATGGGAAATTCGGTCCTGTTTATCGTACCGCTCATAATTTATTTCTATATCTATATCGTTAAGGGTTATTCCTAATCTAAACCCAAGAATAAACCCAGGGAGAAATGACCACAAAGTCCGGCAGTAGACAGGCATTTTCGACAAATTTATCTTGTGTGAGAAATATTAATATTATAGTAGCAGCAGTACGGACGCGCCTAAGGAAACCAATCTACCGGCCCGCTAGTCTCTCTTTCTTTTCTGCATATTTCGTAAGTGACCCCGCTCTTACTATGATTGACATGCCGGGCACGTTTCTAAGTTATTAACGCTTATAAGTTCGAGATGTCGACCAAAGTTTCTGGACCTACCTCAACGTCAAATAAATTTAACTCTTTCTTTTAGTTAAGCCCTAAATGTTTTAATAGTGTATCAGCCAGGTTTCTCTCCTTTTCTCATAGTATTTAAACCATTATAATGGTATGCCAGCCAGTCTTATCCCGTCGTCGCGTGTTTATTATGATATATTAGTGCCCCGTTATGTGACCCGTGGATTACGTACCGTCCCAGATCTCTCTGTCCACCCTTTTTCTCTCGTCTTTTCCTGATCTTCACATAACTTTTTCTTTTATTTATTTTTATTTATTAATAAAAATGCAATCAGAATTTCTCTTGTGGGTATAACTTCTTACCCTCGCCCCCTTTTTCTTTTTTCTTGTTGTTGGCACTTTTCCGGTCTAATCAATATAGTGGGTAGTTTCCAAGTATGTTTCTTTTGGTAATCCCCTTTGATTTTGTAGTAAACTCAATGACTTCATATTTTTATACCGTGTCTACTTTTCTCAAACCCTTATCCTCTACATTTATGTGACTCCCTTGTTTTTCGTCTCGACCTTTACTTCAGCAGGCCTAATCACAAATTACCATATATGTTCCTTGTAACGAATTCCTTATTTATTTTTGTAATAATACTGACAAGTGTCCTGTTCCATTTTTAGGGTATTGTTTAATTTATTCCTTACTGTTATTTTATCATATGATTTCAATTCGTCTTAGTTTGTCACTTTTTCATACAGTTTTGTTTTGTTTAAATTTTTGTTCTATTATCTCGAAAATGTAATTTGCTTCTGACTTTTTTACTGTTTCTGCATCATAATCTTTTTGTAAAACCATGTTGCCAGATTATATTTAGGCATCCCCCCCCCCTTTGCTCTTGTATTGTTCCCTTCAAAACGGATTTAGGAAACCCGAAAGGCTATTACGGTATTTTTCGCGACCCTGCCTCGCCCGATGCTCCGAGGGATATAGAGTCATGAGTCCAGAACGAAAAGTGCCATGTTTTCCGAAACTGCGGCTTTCGAACAGCAGTCCTCAGTGCACATTTGAGGCCTGACATCGTTCTTTAATCGTTCAAAAGAAGGACTATATTCGCGATCAGTTTATCGGCTCCGGCTGACTGTCAAATTATTCAGTTAAAGTAACTGGCCTTGTGATAAGTTCTGTTGGGTGTGAAAAAATATCGCTGGTTCATAATATTTAAACCATATCAGGGAGCTAGGTGCAGAAATCTCTCATCCTTAGCTCGCTTTACGTTTTCATGGCACACGAGAATCTCGCTGGCCTATGATTTCGTTGTGCCCTCTCACGGTCGAGAGAGGGCTATATGTGTGATGTACTGTGTTTCTACTGAGCGCCTGTGTAATTTTCGTAGATGACAGTTGCTCCCAGCGTTAGTTTTCTAAAACTTTTTTTAAAACTATATATACTATATTTACTATTACCTTCTGCGTCAAATGATGGATATCGGCGGAGTATACGTGGACTACCTTGCACTGTAACATACAATATAGAACTTTTTATTAAATAATTTTTTCAATGAATGTCAAAAGTTTGATATTGCTCAGAATATTTTCGAAAAGTCACTTAATATTAACGCATTGATACAGAAACCCTGAATCGGGTTTTTGGCTTTGAAGATTTACCATGATAGATATAGAATGTTTTTATATGACGAAGGCAAAAAATTTTAGGACACACTATATTTTTCTCAAAAACCATGCCGAATGTCAGAACAGGCATTTAAAATTCAGGGGGAATTCTGTGCGGCCAGTCGCGGGTCCAGATAAGTGACTTAAAGGTTGGGATTGGGTAGGAGTATGTTAAATAAACTTTTGATTTTTTTTCTTAAATTGGTGTAAGGCGGTTTTAAAGGTCACTGATCACAAACCTGGTCCCAAAACATAAAAAATAAAATGGAAGATTTAATATGGTGCTGATCATATGGTTTTTTTAAATTTTTTGGCATCGAGTTCATAATCAATGATCTGGAAAACTCCCTTACACAAAAAAAATCTAAAATTTATTTAGAATACTCGTCCGTTATATTGGATCCGCAGTTTCATTTTCTGAATCGTTTTTCATGCATCATATATAATGCCTGTCTATCTAAGACAAAGCATAAAAAATAAGATACAATTTTCCAGGGTTTTAAAGATTTGGATTCTATGATATAAAAGAAAAGAATTCGAGACACGAGCGCAAGGAAAAGTGCAGATTTTTTGACATTATTGCAATAATATGTGACGTGCGAAAATTTAAAAAATACATGGCAGTTTAGTAAACTCTAATAACGCAGATTAAAATTTTTTAAATGTCTTGCATTAAGGAAAAATTTCATAAAATTTTATGATGGTTAAGTAAACTTAGGAAATGTACAGTAAAGCAAACTTTACAGGATACGATGCTACTGATTCCCTTAAAATCGTTTATGGAATAATAAATTCTGGTGCATACTTCTAATTAAAAATTTTATTATTTTTTTGAAAGATTGTGGTAAAGCTTAAAATAAATTCTAGATAAAAATGGATTTTGGATATGTTATTATTTCCTTCATGTTATATATTCCATCCAGTGTTTTTAATGAGAAAGTTTCCTTAAGGCGCCCCTTTTAAGATATCAAAAATACTAAAACAGATTAACTGCCAAACCGCGTTTTCTTAAAACAGTTTCCAAAGTTACTTTTATGTTGACGAATAATTCCCATTGCATATTAGAGCAAAATTTCCTTTAGGAAAAAGAAAGAGGACAAAATTATCACAACGTTCGGATGAAAAATAATCTGCTATCTTTCACATATAAATGTTTTTAAACTCCTATTAATAATGCAACGCTTGAAAGTAAAATTTGTATGGAACTTGTATGGAAAACAAAGCATTCTACAGAAACAATTGTAAATTTCACGAATATTCACGACAATACTGTTTAACAATGATTTAGAATTCAAGTAATGAGGTAACTATCGTTTTTAGAAAGAAAACTTATGTTCCGAATATTTTCAAGAAAAAATTTACATTTCTTCATAGAAATTTAGTAATCATTATGGTACTTAAATATGGACAAATGTTTCTCAAAGAATGTCCTTAAACTATATTTACAGATGCAGAATCTTCAAATTCTGTCTCTTAAAACCTTTACTTCGGTTAATTTGCACAGATAAACAATTTATTATTAAACTGATTTTCAATAAAAATTTATTTTTTTTCCATTTGTCTACAGTCAATACTTTTATATATTTACTTTCCTTCTGAAAAACAGCATTAGAAAATGAGCGCACTGTAAATTTGGTATAAACTCATAACCTCACCATCTGCCTCCCTCAACACTTGTAATTAAATTAAAAAATTATTTTACGACTATTTTTAGGAAAAAGATAAGATTCCTTTATACAAAATTATTAATTTTTATGATGCTCACACATAATAACGTATTTATTCCTCCATTTCTTAATGATTCACATATTCAACTGAAAGTTTCAATTCAATTCGATTTCACAAATCAATAATAAATTCTTCAACATTCTTCAGGGGTATAATTCCGATTCTGTATTATATAGTTGATCGGATCTCTCTTCCTATCGCATGAAATTAGACGGAGATGTTCGATCGTTTTGAAAATTATCGACTGCAACTATCTCTTTTTATCATATGTACCAGAAAGAGAGAGACAGAGAGAGATAACTGTCGATAATCAAAAAGTCACAAGTCCTTGATTACCAAATATTTCCCCTCTCTTTCTGACACATAAGATAGAAAGGTATAGTAAAAGTCGAGTGTTTTCAAAAGAATCGAACATCTCCGTCTTATTTCATGCAAAAGGAAAAGAGATCCGTTAAAATAGGCAGAGGGCTTCAAAATCCCACCCCAGGATCGAAATCGACAGTTGCCTAACTGTCCAGTTTTCTTTCGGTTTTGCCTATCCCTAAGTGATACCAACGTCGGCGCCTCAGCTACTGCGCTTATATTAGAACCGCGCGGTGATTGGCCACAGTTGGGGCGAAATTAAAAGTGAGTTTTAAAAATGACTTTAAATCGAAATGAATAAATATTATTAAATGCATAAGTCAAAAAGAACATACTTCTTTTGAATTGCGTCCCAACTGAGACCAACCAGCAGGTGGTCCCCACATTACTGATTGGGTGGCCTCCAAAACGGTTTCAGTGGCGGACTGGGGGTTTCAAAAATCTTATTCTACACGTAAACGTACCATAGTGTAGTGTTTGTTCACAATAATATTCACGGCAATCATGACAGGGAAATTACTGCCATTACCAGTAACTTTTCTTTGGTTGCGTGACACAATGCGATAAAGGACAAATTCCTCTGACTGAATTAAAATGTAAAACCATTTACATTTTTTGCTTATGCTTTTGTTTTTGACAAAAGCAGATGTTAAAATAATCCTTAGGATTTGAAAAAGAAAAAATGTTTATAGCTCATCCCTTGGTAGCTACTCATTAGTCCATAAATCCAAAAAGAAACTAGATTTGCACATTCGCGTCTAATATCCAAATATTTAGTTGGTCACACTTTTCGTAAATGGAGTGCAGCTTTGGCAATAATTCAAAATCTAATTTTTGGAAATCTAACCTAAAAAAATTCCGTTCCTATAAACGATTTTCGAAGAACCAATGATTATATACGTTGTATAGCAGAAGCCTGAAGACTAGATGGCTTCACAAAGTTCGGTGAATATATTTGATTCTTTTAGGTTAGATTGCTAAACAGCGGTTCGGAAATTAAAACAGTTAATGGAAATGTACCATTTGAACCGATTAGGTATGTTTACTTAATCAACAGCTGAATTCACTTCTTTGATTCTCGAGGAACAATCAGTGTACTAAATGCATGCTACTAAACCTCATTTGTAAGAACTAATATTTTCACTAAGAGTGTGTTGGAAAATGATTTCGTATTTTTAAAGGTATCTAATGAAGTAGTTATAATTATTAATGATTGTTTAAAACATATGGTCCTAATAAATTTCATTTATATGCATTCGGTCCATTGATTTTCCGTCAGCAAAAGTTAGCTGGTGATTAAGTCAAAATACCTAATAACCTTCTAAGACCAAGGTTGCATTCTAGAGTGACTAGAATCAAAATAAGAAGGCCTATATGTTTCGTACCCTAAATTCGAACCTCTGTCTAAGGATGGGATTGTTGATTGCTTTTTCGATATTATTCTAATGAAAGAAAGTGGTATGGTTGACGTTACTTACATAGTTAAATATACGTAATTTACTCATGAAACTATTTTCATAAATAAAAAAATATTGAGAAAATTTCACGGTTAGAATATAAAAATTGTTTATTTTAAACTATCCGAACTTCTATTGACCACTAATTTATCAAAGATAGACTCAGTAATGTATGAATGACAATAATCCATTAGTTCCTTTTTGTCTTAACGCACATGATAAACGCCGGGTTAACTTTAAGACTAATCTATCTTTCAAATTGACGTCAAGTTGGATTGTTCAATAGGCTGGATGTGATCGGGTAGAAATAGAGAGTGGCAGTCAGTAGGCAAACATGTTTGATCGTTTTCATAAAAACGACTGCAACTATCTCAAATTTATATTACCTGCTAGAAAGAGAGGTCTGACGGTCAATAATCGTGAAGTCTCTCAATCGCCACTTTTCGAAAAACTGTCTGGGTGTCCAAAATTATACAAATTAAGAAATTAACACTGTAAAAATTTTTTACAACAAAATAATTTTTAAAATTTTCTGTTAGAAAATTTTGGCGCTTATGCTACAAAACCCAAAAAATTCTAATTGATTTAAATTATTTATTTAAAACTGTTTTTATCTATATTTCCGTTTACCATTAAACTATTTGACATATATATCATGTCGTATATTAGTAATAAAAAAACTAATAAGGAAAAAGAGCTAATAAATGGTTTTTTAAAACTGTTTTGAGTAGTAGCTTATGAGGATGGTGTTTTCTTTGCTTTTGTGAAGGTCGCTCGGAGCAGGTATTTTCATGTACCGCAAACTTCAAACGCGTTTTTCTCGAAAACTGTTTTCTTCAATTTTTCGATTTTATGCTGGCGATTACTCAGCGAATTTTCGACGTATAAAAAAATACCAATTTAAAGGAAATTTAATTATCTAATCCATGAAATAGAAAGTTTTTGCAAAAAAAATTGTTCAACTATTTATTAGCAATAATAATAAAAAAATTGATCCAGCCAAAGACGTGGAATATTATAGGGAAACTAATAAAGAAAAACAGGAGAAAACTTGGCTGAATCATTTTAAGTACTTTACACAAAAAGACTTCGGATTCAAGTCCTACCTCAAAGTTGCACAAGCTGGTAAAAATGCGAAGACTACAGTGTGGCGTCTGACACGTCGGGCTAACAAAGCGGTAGTGAACCAATGATCCCATATTTGAAACGAGTTACCTTCGCACACTATCAAAGCTCGTGTAAAGTGGTTGCGAAGAGGTGGTAGCGT
>JAAAKG020132346.1:0-37517 GCA_010014905.2 Druon quercuslanigerum
CGATCGTTGGTCCGAACGCCCAAATAAAAAGTCTTTTTTATATTACATATTACACGGGGAATTTTTCTGACTTCGTCCATCGAAAGAGCAAGTTTCGATTAATAATAAATGCTCATAATCTGAAAATCGATTTTTGACCGCTAAGGGTCCTTTTATCGGAGCTCGTCACAGGTATAATTCTTCATATTCATAATTCACAGGTCTTAAGTTGTGCATTGGCTGATCTAGTCATTAGAGATGTCGAGAAAGAGAAAAAACCTTAAATGTCATTTTACTGACGAATTGAAAAGCAAGTATCCTTGTTTGATTAAAAAGAGGACTGAGTTTGAAGCACGTTGTGAGATTTGCGATTCTTTCGTTTCTGTAGCAAAAAAATCTTAAATAAAAAACAAACTAGTTCTTAATTTTTTCATTAGAACAACATATCACACTCACCGCAATCGACCCTAATATAAAATACGGGTTTGGGAATTGGGTATTTGCATGCATGCATCATGGAAGAATAGAATGGCACTTGCATTTTTATATTATACTGTGGCTTCATTGTATTTTTCACATGAAAAATTGCTTTGAAAAAGCATGTGAATACTCCAAAACACGGTGTAAGCGTCAGAGGCGTTGAAAGTGTGGGTACTCGAAGGGACGTTAGCCTACCATACAGTGAAACATCACCAAAGTTACCGGTCGGTGGACTGCACAAGTAATTTAATTCGTTCTCCTTTCGACAACTCAAAAGTAGGTAGAAAAATTTCGTGTGCTCGTTCGAAAACTCAGTCCATTTTAAATGGAATTTTTTTCAAACACTCAGTCAAGATTGTAGTCAAAAATTTACAATACATTCATTTTCTTAGCATTAGTACTGATGCTAGCAACCATGGACATGTAAAAATGTTTCCTCTTGTCGTTCAGTGCTTGAATCATACTGCTGGGGGGGAGGGTACTTAAGTAAGATTTTTAGGCCTAAAGGAAACTAATAATGAGGAGTCTAAGGCAGTCTCGAGTTTTATTAAAGATTTAACAATGCAATACAGGTTAAAGATTGTAGCATTTGCAGGCGACAGCACTAATACAAATTTTGGCGAGCCTAATCGAAAATGTGAGGAAAATATATTTACACATTTAGAAACTAATCTGAATTCGAATCTTGTAGACTTCGGTTGACCAGCTCATGTTGTCCACAACGGGTTTCGTCATGAAAAAGCATTTTGTAACTTTGTTTACGTTGAATTACGAAATCTCTTATTCCATTGTAAAAAACGGTGGCTGATCCTCCTGCCTGCAGTGCAACGAATACAGAATTATGTTTTCTGTGCGTTTACTGCGTATAGTTTTCCTGCTACTCTATCTGTGGATCCAAGCCATTTAAACCAGCTATTTTTACCGGCTTTCATCACTTTTTTCACGGCGTATGCTTTTCTCTGGTATCATAATACACACCCGATAAATTATAGTCTGAAGAGAACTGCGTCTGGGCCAAAATATGTTTTAGAGAATCGATGCAGGGGCACAACTTCACCCTGTCCGTACGTCTTGTAACCACTGATTCGAGTACCTCATAGGAACGATACTTAATTATTTTTCCACTCTGGAATTTTCAAGGAAATCATATTGTTGAGTCAATCTCGTTTGCTAGAAAAAATATAAGAGGAGATACCGGGATTACGAGCGCGGACTGGAAATCAGGTGTGTGCCACTTTTACCTTCGGTCTCGGCATCGTTTGAAATGCTGTTTAAGTTTGGCCATTGATTTTAAATAAAAATCTTTAACTTAATTATTTTATCTCGCGATCATTTATAATGAGTTAATTTATTTGGATTTAAGATTTTAACTGCTTCACTATCTTTTAACTGCCATCTGCCTTTCGCCCTTGATCTTTATTTTATGTGTTACTTGTTTGATTAAGGATACAATATGATTATTATCCAATTGTCACTTTACTGTCAAGGCATAAATAAACCTTGCCAACTCAAAAATTTGGCACGTGTTTTTATTTGTTTCTGGAAAAGACTAGCTGGGATATTGACAAGAAATGGAAGCTTTGGGAACCTTACTACATTCAGTTTTTATTATTACTTGTAATTACAAATTACTCAAAACATTTGAAGATGGGTTTGCATTACTTTTTTTGTATAAGGTTTCTTCTAATTGATAGGATCGCGTGGAGGATTCCGGTTTACATACTGTATTTTAAAGTTAAGTGAAATCGGACGAAGGCGTCCTACTTGAACTTCCGCCACTTCAGGTTTGGTCAACTGGGTGATCTTGCTGCTTCGCATGTTGATTTTTACCCGCACTTTAGCGCGAGTGCGTGTATTATATAAATATATTCCAGCTAGATGATCACTACTCTGCAATATTGCAAAGACGTCGTCGGCAAATGTTGTTAATACAATTAGTTCTTGGATTGGTATTGGTCCATACCGATTCGATCCGTGGCACAACAAAATTGGTTTATCCACAGGAAAAGTGTACCTTTGAAGACCGAATAGCTTGTCCGGATTTTTTTTGGGTATAAGCTGAATAAACTGAAGATGGTCAAGTCTATATCCAGATCCGTCAGAAGAAGGAAGCCTGGTAGGTAGAGCCATGTACCCAGAAGGACAACCAGGTCTGGGACCAAGTTCTTTTTCGGTAGGAGCAAGAGACCTGGAAGAAGAATGTTTATTATTAGAACGGAAAGAAGGTCATAAAAGCACCAATAAAAATATTTGTTGTTTAAATCCAGTAACTTCGAAGAACTCCGATTTTTTAAATTGATTTTCAACCCTCATTCTACTTTCTGAAACGACCGGTGCACAAAAAATGTGTCGTTTGACAGTATTATTTCGGGTTTATCATATCGAATCTTTTGTCCGATTTTCAATATCCAAGATTGTGAATCCAATATGGTATCAAGAATGGTGAAAAAAACATAAGATGACCAACTTGATCAAGTTCTGGACCTTTTTTACCATTCTCGGCGCCATAATAGATTCTCTATCTTGTATATTTGAAATCGGACAACAGATTCGGATTGAGCGACCCCGAAACCTTATGTACGAAGAATTTCATCCAGTTCCACACATTTTTTTTAATGTTGGCCGCTATATTGGATACGCCATCTTGAATCACCATTTGGAAAATAATAACGGCACTTACAATAAAGAAAAGTATACTGTAATTATTTATTTAAGTATGTTAGTTGAGTAAACCAAATAAATGTGTTGAACGTAACATATCATTTATTAGAAAATGATTTAGTTAAATCAGCGAGATAATTTGGTTAATTCAACTAAATACTTCCATTGACTACACTAGGCATAGAGAAATAGATTACATCAGTCCATGCTAATGGTCAGTTTCCGCGCCGAAAAATATCGAAAAGATCGTGTGTCCTGTCGCCAATAGAAAGAAATTATTGCCACGGACACGTGGAAACTCTACGCGTCAAATTAATTGCAAAAGATAATTTATTCATAATTTGGTGAAATTTCGGTTTTCTGAAGCTAAGAGTGATGCTCATCAATAATTTTAATTATTCGGAAGGGCTTTTCCTATACATTTTGTACGAACGTTGATATGACGATTGTTATCCAATCAAAATATTTGGTTGGATCAAACAAAATCTTTATTGTAATCAACCAAACTTTAGTGACCAAGAAACCTTATTTAATGAGCCAAGCATTTGATTGAACATATATCAATGTATTTATTTGTTTTATTCAACCAAATAGTGACTTTATTTGAAAAGAGATACTAAAAAGAAAACTGGGGTAAAATAGTGACGCTGGGGCTTACATGTCCATAAAACTTGAATGCTACCTAAATTGCAGAAGAGCATGGAAGAAGCCATTCTACAGGGACATTTTCAAATATCACGGTTTTAAAGTTGCTTTTCATTGGGCCATTGGGTCAAAACCGTGCATCATCGGATCCAGTTTATCATAGTTTTACTGTTGGCGTTTAAAATTTCAAATAGATACAAGTGTTAAGAAAATATAGGTTATTTTAAGTAGTAATCACAAATAATAAATGCGTTTAATTAATAATAAAGTGAGCTTTTGAGTGACAAATACTATAAAATAGTAATAATATTCGGTTTTAATTTGGTTATTGGCACAGAAAAAAATGACATTTTCGTTTCTGTCTACATGTCTAACTTTTATTATTAATTGAAAACATTTATTCTTTGTTAGTATTCCTTAACAAAACCGATATTTTCTTATTACTTGTAGCGATTAGAAGGTTTAAACACAACCAATAAAACGCTGATAAACTTGTTCTGACGGTGCGCGGACTTGACCAAATGTCTGATCCGAATTCAACTATAAAAACCCCGAAATTTAAAAATGCCCCTGTAGAATGGCTTCTCTCCTGCTGTCGTGTGATTTGGGTATCATTTAAGTTTTCTGCATATGTAAACCTCAGCGTTTCCACCTTGTGTAGCTATTAATAGACATGAACCTAGTATAACTTACCCATGACTGTAATTGACATGCTCTACTCTATAACCGTATAAGTATAGACGATTGGAGCCTACTGGAGTTTCCTTGATTTCATCTGCGGTTAATGGGGTAATTTTTCCGCTTTTCATGTTTATTTTAGCCCGTCCTTTAGATTCAATGCGAGGATTGTATGCATATATTCCAGCAAGAAAATTGGTACTGGCCAATATTGCAAAAATGTCACCGTCGAGTGTTGATAATACAATGTGTTCTTGGGTTGGTATAGGCCCATACTGATTCGGTCCTTTGATCAGTACAATTGGTTTATTCGCAGGAAAGGTGTATCTTTGAAGTCCAAATTGCCGTTGCGGATTTTTGTAGGGAATAAGCCGAATAAATTCAAGTTGATCAAGTCCATAGCCAAGTACGTTAGAATAAGGAAGTCTGGTAGTGGAAGTTGCATACACGGCTGAAGGAGACCGTGACCTTAAACGAAGATGACGATCGGCACGGGAATCGCCTGGAATAGGATCACCATTCGGCAAATATTTAAACTGTAAACTTATGTCTACAAAAAGATCTATAAATGTAATGTAATATAACATTTGATTTTTTGAATTTTCTGATGGCCTAGTATTCAACATTTAGAATTTGTACATTCCGGAGTAATCATTCGGTTTCGAAACGCTCATCGGCAAGATAATGAAATTATTTTTAAAATGTTTTTTTAATAATTGAGAAGCAAAATGAACGATTTCTTTACAATTACGTTGTACTTGTTTTTAAACACAATTGCGAAAATGTGTTGTGAGGAATCACACGTTGCAGAGGCTATGTTTCAGGTCATGTTGTACTGACGAATTCAAAATCGCTTACACTACCGTGGAATACATAATTTTTTTTGCTATTTAGATTCCATACAACTAAATAATTTACTATTAAGAATCAATTCTTAAAATAAAATGTTGACAGTTTTTACTCAGTTATCATTCTATGATGCGATCACTGGGACCATAAGGCTTTTCTGGTGTCCGGGAATTCTTGTTCTGTATTTTTGGCACAAAAAATATGCCAAAAGACAATTAAACATGTTTTAACAAAAGATAATTTACATTTTTATATTTCTAAAACGATTTTCGTTAAGAGCGATTATAGTTTTACACCAGTCATATAACCTAACCTAGGCCTTTGACGATTTTCTTCGTTTCTCGAATAACCGCAAGGAGCGACAGCAAAAAAAATTTTAAATCTATTTGCACAACTTTTGGATATAAATACATAGTAACGAATAATATTAAAAGAAATGCTAATTATTTAATGTATTGATTCGCTCAAAATCCATGGATCCAATAAAAATTACCCATCACATTGGAATTAATTTAAGATTTGAAAATTAAACAACATAATTTTTCATGTGCGATCAGAACAAACACTCCACCTCTATTTTAGATTTACGAGCACTGACAAATCTGTAGCAGAGGGTGTACACAGTCTCAGATAAATCTAGGTTTTTAAAAAAATTCAAATCTGAAAGGATGTTTATGCTCTTCATTTCTTCCCTTTTAATAAAAATTATCTCAGAAAAAGAATTTCTATAATAGTAAAGTTCCTCACCTAAAACCTTAATATCATCCCATTTCATAGCATTAGAATCACCTGAATGTTTTTGTGTTAAATGATGGGAAAAAGTAATGATGTTTACTTTTAATATATGAGCCGTAGCTTTCTTAAAAACATTACAAAAATAATGTTTTTGTACTTTTCTCAAATTTTTTTAACGTTAAAATTGAATGGTCAATAATCATATCGTGTTTTTAGTGTTTTTAGTGTCGTAATTTAAGGAAAGACCTCTAGCCAAGCATTTTTCTGCCACGAGTCTTAAAAATCTATTTAACAGTAGACATTAGTACCCAAATCAATCTAATAATGACGTATTCAGATTTTTACGATTCAATCCTAATTATGTAAGATGACTAGTGATCTATACGCTACTCTCTAGAATTCAGTAAAGGGGGCCCTCAGTCGAGTCGCTTTTAAAATACAGGTGCCAGTCTAACTGTCCCTAAGAAATTCAGGGATCGCTTTTGAAAATAAGGACGCAGTATTGGATATTTCCCGATTCTTGAGATTTACTCGGAGCAAAATTTTATGATGGGTTTCTCTGTCCCTTTCAAAACAAGGAATCTTCTCCAAGCTTATTCTCAATCTTAGCGTGTTTCTTAAAGAGTCAAGCAAGTTGACTTCCACCTACTTATAAGAAGCTAAGTGTTGGAACAATAAGTCATAAATTGCAAAATTTATCTACTTTGATCTAGAGGCACGCTAGATCTTAGGGTCTAGTCATTGAGAAATCTCATATTGCCGCGTTGGAAGTCTTAGGAGAACTCTTTCAAGAACTCTTGGAACTCATAGAAATATTGAAAGTCTTTCGGCAATCGCGAAGCATTCACACTAGAAGGCATTCGCATTTTCGTGATGCACACACTTCCTAGGTGAGTTGAACTGACAGCCGAGTCCCTCCGAATGCCGCTGACAATAGAAAAGTCCCATTCCTCCTGATAAGTGCCGTTCGCGAGAAGTTCTGATAATCTCGGAAGTCCCGGCATTCTCAAGGAAATCTGAACACTCTATGCTACTTTGATTGAGACTGTCGTATTCATAGTTTTAAGATGTCCAGATTTCTTAGTTAGTAGCCATTTGGCAATCTGCACAAAAATAATCTGCTCTCGAAATTTTATTTTTAGTCCTAAGAAGTTTCGGGACATCTCCGTAAATTTCAATTTAAAAGAATCCATGTAAATCTGAAAATTCGCACTCAGGAAAATTTCCAGAATAAAAAATAAAGCTAAGGTCTCAAATGACTCGCAGAAAGGAATTCAGAATGAGGAGTACCTTATAGATAAGATTGTGTAGCAGTAGCCTCAACGTTGCTTAATTTCTTGAGAAGATGTATAAAATAAGGACGAATAATATAATTCTCCGGCTGCTTCTGAGTAACTCATGATGACCTGTTATGAATGCCACGCAATAAACGAACTAGCCTTGCTTGACCGCGCGAAAATTTCTATAAATCGCGTTCTATTCTTAGACTTCCACTACTCGCCTAAGTCGGAAACATTTTTTACCGATTTTGTGGGTCAGCCCATATTTACTATATAATTGTGTGGTGTCTGATTCGGAATCCTTAGTCTGATAAGCTCAAGCGCTTGAGACTTTTGATTTTCAAAGAAACTCGTGAAACTTATTCATTTGACTTCACTTAGAGAAAAAGTTGTATTGAAACAAAAGCATCGTCCTCATGCCTATTTTGTTTTGAACGATAAAGAAATATCTATTTGTCACAAGAGGACATTTCTCTGAGTGTTGCGTCATGGCAGCTGAACGCAATCATTTTATGATGCAGAGATTCCGATCGGCTGGTTTTGTAATCACATGATTATCATGCGAATCATGAAATTTTTTGTTACGTTTGTTCATAGATTGATCTACATAATGTCTAAGTTCCACATGTCATTTGTTACTTGTGCCGAAAGATGTTGCATCGATGGAGGGCAGAGAAAATAAAGAGAACGTTAAATTCATCACTCCAGAAATTCGGAGAAAACCTATTAGCGCAGAGGACTGTTACTTTTGCTTATATGATATTAAAGGGATTAACACAAAAAACTGAAAAAATTGCATGTAAGAATGGTCCATCAATGGCGGCTCCAGTTATAGTTGATCAAGTTAAATACCAAATCAATTTGGATTGGGTTACTGATGGTATCGAATCTGGCGAACTTGATGAAGAAAGTGATTTTTCGAGCGAGGACAACGATAGTAGTGGCTCATAGTTCACCTCAAATGAAAAAGTACCTTTAAGTCCTTTATTGATATCCCAGTTTGAGTTAAATAATCTCATCCGAGATTTAGGTTTACGAAAAGATCGTTCTGAGCTTTTGGCATAATTTCTGAAAAAACTTCTTGAACCTACAAAAAAAGTTTCTATTTATCGAAATCGAGACCTCGAATTCTGTAAATTTTTGATGCGAATTTTTAGTATTTTGTACCGATGTCGAAAGTCTCATAAATCAGCTTATGCAAACGTACCGATTGCTCATTCCACTTCCACGAAAGAGAAATATACTAATATGCAAATACTTTAACTAAAAATTCACTATGAAAAGCATTTATCGCTAACATGAGGAGATTCGTAACTCCAGGTTCTAATAACATCATCAATGAGTTTCTTGTGGTTTCATCAAAAATTCGCATTTTACCATTGCACATAAAGCCTGGACTCATGAAACAATTGGTCAAATCGCTTAATAAATCAGGGGCATGTTTTCGACACCTACAATCAAAAATTTTTAAACTTTCTTAGGCTAATTTGAAAAAAGGTGTATTCTACGGACCACAAATTTGCACTATATTCAAAGATATAAATTTCGCTGTTACAATGAATCGACTTGAGAAAACAGCACAGAAATTTTTTGGAAATAACAAAAGTCCAAAGTATAAAAGGATTGTTGCCAAAATGGTTGAAGATTTTAGAACGCTAGGATGCGTGATGAATTTCAAATCATATTTTTTGCATAAAGATCTAAACAAATTTCCAGATGATCTAGGTGAGTTAGTGAAGAGCAAGGCGAACGCTATCACCAAGATAGAAATGTCCTGGAAACTCGATATCAGAAAGGTGGGATGACAATCTGATGGCAGATTTCTGTTGGATGTTGAATCGAGATACACCGAAAGTAGACACAAAGCGTAAATCCTGACATTATGGGTGTTTTTAGATCTCAGATTCGGATTCAGCAAATCCAAAAACTTACAGTACACATGGTCTGACCCCCAGAGTCAGAAAAAAACAGTTTTATGAGGTTTTTTAAGGTAATATCAAAACCCTGACTTGTTAGCATTTTTTGGGCCGCAGTTTCCATCGGCCCCAAAAACATGTAATAAACGTGCTTTGACCTCGAGGCCCGCAAAACTATTTTTGTGTGTGTGGCTGTGCTATTGAAAGTTCTAAAGTGTGAATAAAAAAGTGTATATTGCTTAACATTTTTATTATCAGTATTGATTCAAACTGTGTGTACCTTGATTATGTGCATGTTCGTTACTCATCTCAAAATTTAGTGGAAAATCCATTGTTTTGGAGGGGATACCTGATGATATTTCTGTGAAAAGACAAAAAATATATCTGGTGGTAATTATATTTTGTAGAGTTTTAATAATAAACTTAACGTAAGAGTAAGAGATTTCTCGATAGATAGAGGTTGATCGAAACTTATAGGAAAACATCTATATTTCTGTACGTATAGAATTTTATAAAAATTTTAGGCATTCCGAAACATAGGATTTACTATAAATATTGTGTGGATAAGATTAGAAAGAGTTTCAATAAGTAACTTTTGATAGAATAGCATACGCTGAAATGCGATAATAGAATTTATTTTAAAGAATTCATTTGTTTGAATTAGATAGCATAAAATGCACATTATAAGACAGAAATTATTATTTGCGGACAGTTAGAAAAAGTATTATAAAGTAGAGATATTTTATAGTATTGTATTTACCAATAGAATTAAGGCTGACCATCAAAGTAAAGGCCAGAATAAAAACGACCCTCATCTTTTGCAATCAAAGAGAAAACTGAGTTGTTCGATAACAATGAATTTCTATTTGATCGTATTTGATTCTTATTCTCGTGTTGTATTAGAATATTTATTAAATATTTTATCTTGATCGAAATCTCATCGGTTACATGCGTCGAGTTTGTCCTTCTGAGATATTCATGTTTAGCTTTCGCAATTCAGTCCAAGGACCCAAGTTTGATTAACTCAACGGAGGTTAGTTTGGGGATAATGAAGCATGAATTTATCTGAATATTTGATTCATACTGGCTGTATTTTTTATTCTTATCGCTCAAGTGATAAGATTTAAGTAAATTCGTAGAAGATCATCTTCCTGAGATAAAAATGCTCGATAAATTTTGCTTGAACAATTGAAATCATGAATCATGAAAGCAAATCTTAAGTGATTTTTTGTGGATGTCATCTCTTGTGATTTGGTAACTTCTTTAATAGCAATTAAAATTTGAATTTGGTAATTTTGAACTGAACAGTTAACTTGGATTGCAGCGATTGTACAGATTACCCTAATAATCCATTCACTTTAATCGTATCTGTAAAAGGATAATATTATTTTCAGTTATTATTTTAAAAGAAAAATCATAGAAATGTCCTAAATCATGGATATGTTATATCTTATTATATTAACCAACATAATTAACGATGACCATGGAGGTGTAATCGTTTATATCAGAGTATAAACGATTCTCCTTTTTTCCAACTAACGGAAAACTAAATAATTCGTCAACGAAGAATTTAGCTGAAAGTTTATGTAAAGAATATTATCTTGTTTTGAATCACTCTGAGCAGTAAATACACTGATTTTGAAATCGGTTTCCGTAAACCGCCCCTAGGCGATGGAGTTAAGGGCAAGTTCGAAAAAAATGTAAAAAAATCGAAACGAGAAAAATATTTAAAACAAATCATACGCTTTTTTACCCAAAGAATCCGAATATGCAATAAAAAATAGGGATTCATATTGTTTGTGTATGTGCACAGTATATGTGCTCCTCAAAGTGATTAAATTTTTATTCATAACATTTTTTCAGAGAGTGCCTATTTTTCGAAATATTTGAAAGTTTCAAGTTAAAAAAATCACCCGGTATATTATATGAATCGTTATCTCATTGCTTATAGGCATCAAGCTAGTTCTCCTGTGATACTCATATTTGTATTTCATAAATTAGTCGTATGGGATAGATTTCATTGCCTCAATCGACATTAAACATATTTCTAAGTCTGTTTTGTAAGCTTCAAAGGCACAAGCAAAATTCTATTGTCAATAATATTTTATTTTTAAATAACTCGGGTCATTTCAAACCAATTTCGAAAAATTAACTAAACTTAATTCAATTTGAATTTCTCCTCCACTTTAAAGAAAGTGATCAGTCGACCCATACCAATCCTTTGACCTAACAACCTCAGCAGAATTGAGCCTAAATTTAATAAACTTAAATAATCTGTATTTAATTAAATTGCAATTAAATTGTAGAATATATTTGTTCAGTTATCTGCATCTTCGGCATTTTAAAAACCAGAAACCCTTTTAAATAACTAAATATTTCTATCAGCTAAATTTATCTTTTCAGGAGATATAAGTATTATCAATAATACTATTGCAGATCCCAAGAGTATAATTAAATCCTTAATATAAATTAAAATTCAAGAATGAAAAGAACAAATCTTATTTTTAACCCCCTGACTCTTTCCATTCTGGACATATAGCACAGCCATTTTACATTTGAAAATAAATTCTGATGTTATGTCTGGTTTCCGTACCGTAGTTAGTGTCACATAGCTTTACGGGCAGATGGCAATCCTTGTGCCAGCAGTATTTTCTTCTAATCCTGATTCAGTGCACCTGGAGATTAGGTGGCGTGCTGATGTAACTGTGGAGCCTAGTGTACCAAATCGCACGAGTCCATCTATTTATTCTTGCGATGGCGTCCGTTCTTGTATTTTAATGGCCTTGGTTTAAGGACAGCAGGATAGAGCCATACAAGCACGCTCGATGTACTCTTTTCTAAACACAAACCAAAATGTACGATACGAAAATAATTTGTTTTCATGAGTCTTAAATAACCTAATAAACCGATAGACTCAAATTATTACCATGCGTCTTTCATATAGCGCTCAGAAGTCTATTACCGCCACAAAGTTTGGGAGAAAGAGGGATAAGAGGTACTTTGTACAAAGTTCGCTATATTATGCAAAAACTTTAAGGTCATTTTAGCTTATTTCTTTCTTTAGTTCAGCAGTTTATTTTCTTAGAAACGGACTGTCTCTTTGTAGGACTTCATGCTCCTTCTTTTTTTCTTTTTGAGTTACTTAAGTCTGAGCTAGTTTACATCTTTAATGACAGAATTACTAAATTGTGAACAACAAATTGAGCTCTTCAAGTTGATTATTAAAAATCTCAGGCCTACAAGAGTTGCAATACCGAACATTTACATTTCTTTACCTACCTAAATCGTTTACTTGTATCGGTCAACCTAACAATTGAAAGTTGCTTTCCATTACTGTGGTTGGTTACAATGTCTGCAGCTGTTTAGGCAAACCGTTAATTATTGGAATCACCTTGTACAAATTGACGTTTTTTGCCGACTGTTCGCGCTCGATTTCCACTAAAAGCTTCAAAACTGCAGCAACATCTTTCAGTTGGTCCATTTCTTGAAGAGAAATTATCGTAGGTGCTGAAGCCTGTTTAAAATAATGCCTTGGACAATGTTATATAGGATAATGAATCTTATCATCATGTACAGTGTTAAGTTCCACACTTATCTACATCCTGTTTGGGTTTTAGATAATTAAGGACTCTTAATTCAGCGCTTGCATTGTTAGACTTTTTGAACCGTTTAACAATGGTTTTGACTTTATGTATTAAATGAGGGAAGCCCGTTACAGCTTTAATAGAATCCTTAGCAACGGAATGGAAGAAGTCGAATGCTGCTGTTAACATGTTCACAATCACTAGCGTCTTGTAGTTTAGCAACGTCGCCACCGTGTGGCTGCCTCTCACAACCCAACAGCAGAGGAATTCCCTTCTCATGACAATGCCGAAATAGTGTCTCTAACTCTATAAGAAGTGGTGGTCCCTAATTATCGCCTGAGAAATTAGCTTAGTGATTAATTACATCTAGCGTTTCTTCGCTACTGCCTTAATAACAGTGAGATTCCTGCTTTCGTTTTCCACCGTTTTTGCTTTTTCGCGCTGCCACTTTTATATGGTGCTACACGCTGACCAGCCTCTCTACCGAGATGGGTTCGTTTGGCCCGGATGTAATGATCTGTTTGGATAGTAACATCCCAATATAAGATGTAATCTTCGCTTTCTAAAACGGGCATTGAAATGTACCTATAGAAAAGCGCAAATTCTTTTAAGAGTCACAGGTTTAGGGCAAGTTGTTGCTGTATAATGCGCGCTACATCATTATGTCCGTGTGTATATTTTCTCTGAGCCATTACGTGACAGCCATCAATAGTGTGCTCTATGGATTCGTTGGTGTCTCCACATAATCAGCACCGGTCAACCACGTCTTGATGTAACACGTGTTTGCGATCATTCCTGGTGCTGACAATCTTGTCCTGTATCGCAATGACGAATCCTTTCGTCTCTGGATATGGAACACCCTTTCTTAACCAAATCTGGGATGCCTTACTTTCCACTTCTTGTTGATCTAACGTTCTGGGGTGCTCGCCGTGGATAGTCTATAGCGACTAGATCTTTACAGCATAGCAAGTTTTTACAAAATCGTTTTTCTTCTTCTCTAAGGATGACATTATCGTTGCAATGAGAATATACCTTATATGCAATGATAGCTGTAAGACATTAATAAATTGTTGAAAGACAGGCTATGGGCCAAATTCCAGATGTATTTTGAGCATCTGGTTTTTTCGGTAACATATACGTAGTACTCTGAAGCATAAAGCCTGGCATTAGATCCGGGTGTTTAATCATGTTCGGAAAGCACCTTACTTTGCTGACATCCATATCCAACGTGATCTTCCGCGGTGGATCTCGATTCCTTTCTGAGACCAAAACAGCAATTGCAGGCCTAGTTCTGCGGCCCAACGGTCTAACGGTTGCCACAGCTGCACGGTATACAAGAGTTTGCACCTCTAACGCAGTTGGTATTACGTTTAGATACGTAGATAAAACCTTGCTGTTGAGGTTTTCTATTAGTCCACGTGGATGATTTGTGATGTTTATTTTGGGCATAAAATGCATTAGTTTTGGTTCTAAATATCTGAACTCTAGTAATGCATAAAGAAAATTCCTTTCAAGATGCTGTCATTTTTCTGGGATTTCGCTAACTACACCATCATTATTAATATCCAGATGTTTTTCTGATCGATCCGGTAATTGATGCTCATTATCCCTAGTTCCTATTCTTTCAGTTTCAATCAACTTTTTGTTTTCCATATCTTCCAAGGGAAGTTCATCAATAGGAAGCTCCTGTTCCACTTCCATTTTGATAGCAGCTATTTCAACAGCCGAAAGCAATCTGTTTACAGACATTGAGCGTTTTTTATCTGCCAGATTCTGCTCATTTATTTGTGTGGCTAGCTCTGGGTATTTAAGTAAGAAGAGTCTATTATGTTCTCTCGTCACTCTTGGCCCACCTTTCTCTGCCAAAAAATAAAGGCGCATAACATCTCTGTTCATATGGTATGTCAATTTCCGTCGCTTTTTGCTTGCTGAACCTCTGCTTCTGCCTCTTTTTGTATAAAGCCATCCAACTCTAGTGGATGTGGTGGTGTTGGACCATCAACAGGTTGAAAAGTAACATCAATTTCCACTGCTAGCCATTTTTGTTTCAAATTTAGCACTTTCATAATAGAAACGCACCAAATCCTCTTTCATTGTATTATCCCACTTGATGCTCTCAGACGATATTTCTGTCGAGGTGGTTAGCTGCAAATAGCTAACGCTAGCCAAAGCATCCTTAACAGGCACAGTTAATGTTACACTGCTTACCGCTTTTCGCAGATATTCCTGCTAGCCAGCTGTTTGATTAGTGAGATCTGCCTAACCATCACGCAGCTTACCATCATCACCGTCCCGTATGCTGTCGACCTCATCGGAGACTCCAGATTTGCTCCGACGATCCTCGGGAAGCGACAATTGTTTTAATATATTTAATATACTCTCTATTATTTATGAGTTTTAATGTTCTGCATCGTGTCCTTCCTCTTCGTTATCTGCCTTCTGGCATGGAAAACCTTGTCAGTAGAAGTGATACCTCCAACTTAGCCATCAAAGTCATGAGAGGAAAGCCGCACATCATGTCCATTACGAAGGGCGGTGCATATACCTCGCACCTGCGTGCCCTTCGCAAAATAGGTCGCATAAGCCTCGCTTCCCATGCCTCGCATTCTGTGCACGTAACGTTACAATATCCTTACCGTTACCAACTCCATGTTGACCATTCCAGGTTCGCATTAGTAATCGCTGCTCTCGCTAGTACTCATGCTGACGTATTGCGATTAAACCCCCTGCTAACTTCCACAAAGAAGGATACTTCGAAGACCAAATGCGATTCAGCTGTCTTGAAGGTCTCGGTCTCTCCAATTCAGGGCAAATTAAAACTTCTATGATCTAAAACAAATTCTCTAAAAGTTATGAATTTATAGTATGGAAAGGAAAAACACGGATTTTAAAAATTAAATAAAACTACTGACAGGAGACGTTTTGCAGCTCCGAAAAGGTGCCTATGCAAAAAATGTGATTCTGCATAAGTTCAAGGACACTAAGTCACCCAATAACGACTTAGTCTTGTCCATTCAAGAGGTGTTCTCAACAGCTAAAGTAGAATTGGTTGTAGTGGCATCTACTTTTGTCCTGGGAATGAAGCCTGGTGCTATATTCAAATATCTCAAAGGTGCCAGATCTTTCCAAAATCGAAATAGTAATAAAAGGTTACCACTTACAATTCGACTGAAAAGTATTATCATCTGACATCATTACTGCCATGTCTGCTGACTCTCCTCTCAGTTCGTTGGAGACCGTTCTTAAGGCGAAGGATACGCTCATGAAACAAAGAGCTGGAGCCTACAAAAAAGCTAGTTTAGAATTGAAGTCAACTTCTTCGTTCGAAGACTTTCGCCGAAACAAAGACAGCTTCATCAATGATTATCTACTCGGAAACCTACTACTGAACTCCTCGACAAAAACTCCGCAAAAATGACCGATTAGCTCTCGTGAGAAAATAAAACGGTCTGTTCTCGGAGGTGAGGGGGAGGTTAGCCCCAATTTTTTTCTCAAAATGCCATAGATTTTCTAATGCAGAGATGTTTAACTTGGACTCAGATATTTTATGCTTAAGCGACTATTGGCTCCTTTCGGCTCCTGCAGCCCCTTTTTGGTTGTATATTTCCTCAGAATGGATTTTTGTAAAGTTCGCAGATCATTCTATGTTTTTTATTGTAGGTCCAATTTATTTTAAATCGAGTCTTTACCGTGGATATTTGAACAATGGTTTCAATGCGGTTCTTAAGCAATTAGAAGAAATACATCTTCTAACGCCATGCGCAGATCGGGGATTTAAATTAGGTCTGCCCTGATGTTATACTGGTGAGGGCGAATGTGAGCTCAGGGAAGCTGGTATCCGACCCTATAATTTTTAAATATGTTACTAATCTGTTTGAATGTTTATAATTACTTAATTGGCTATACTGAGAGGAAGAATTAACGGCGATTGTGCGGCAGCTTTACCCGCATTTGATGTGGAGGGCTAAGTACTATAGATTCGCAGCATGCGCTCTAACTTTCATTGTTCCGATCGCTACTCGGACCATCTTTCGGTCTGTGAAGAGCTATCGACCAGTAGGAGAATGACTATAAGTGGCTAAAACTGTAAAGCATAGCATAAATTCGGCTGCCTTGAATAAAATTCTTACCCTGATAATCAGGGCGGTAGCCTCAACTACTTGTATGATTCCTGCTAATTTTTGAGGTTTTTCTTATAAGGGATAGCGTTCACTCTGGAGAATATTAAAAGATTTTTATTTTAATAAAAAAGCTTAAAAAAGCCCAAGTCTTTGAGAATGAACAAGATGGGCTTCCAGCCGAGTTTTACCAAACTCCGCTCGAATTGGGCCTAGACTATCTTTGGTGTTTATTCAGGAGGATCTAAGAGAGAATATCAGGCAAGCTTCAGGGTTTTCAGAGGCTGTATGTGCCATACATTTGTTCTAAGTTCTATTATTTCGATTCATCTTTCTCTAATTACGAACTTCTTTGGTCTAAACTATTGAAACTGGGAATAAGTAAGAAATTCATTAGGATAATGGAAAGCCTTTACCCGTGATCCCGACGGCCTCACTGCCCCAGTGGTTGTAAATTGTGGCGTACTCCAAGGGGAACTTTTAAGTCCTGTTTTATTTTTTTGATTGGAGACCTTAAAGATTTTTTTTCGGAACCGGGGAGTAAGGGTGATGCTCATCACAATCACTGGATGATGATCATCTTGCTGGCATATGCCGATGATATCGTGATACCCGCTGATTCTCGCATTGATCTTCAGAGAGGAAGTAATGTCCTTACTGAGTATTGTGACCTAAATCTTTCGGAGGTTAATTCGTCCAAAATCATGATGCACAGGGAGTAGAACTTTCTGGGGAAACCATTTTCAAGTTCTGGCGCCTGGATGGGTATGGGAGAAACTTTGCCAATTCTACAGAACTCTAATGCAGAGTCCTGGTCTCGTAGCCGAGTTCGTTTAAACCACTTTATGAATAAGGTGCTTGAACTTGCCTCATTTAGACATTTTAGTTAAATTCGATGATAAACTTCGGCAGCAGAGGGACATGCGCAGGTTGGTGCATTCCACATCCACAAGTATCCGGACTAACGGTACTCCGTTTAAATTTGCCAAAGTTCTTGGGGAGGTGCGTCTAACAGGTGTCACAAGAGGGACGTTTTCGGGAAGAGAACTTAGTTTCGGTTTCAGTAAGCCGCAACTCTGTATAATTTGTGATCTGAGAGTAGAAGAGTCTCTTCTTCATTTAGAAAGAGAATGCACCACGTACAGTAATGTTCAGTACCAATTGTGTAAGAAATCACCCCCTAAAGTTTGAAGGTTTCTTTGGTAGAGGGTTCCACGTTTCTGAAAAAGACAAGCTGGGCTTTTGACTAAAAATTGAAGACTTGAGAAACATAATACATTTAGTTTTTATTATTATTTTTAATTTCTGTTTACTCGTAATATTATAAGGCATTTTCGGATAACAGTGTTTTTTTATTACAAATTTTGTTTAATTAATTGGATGACGTAGAGGATTGCGATGAAGATACTGTATTTTGAAATTAAGTGAGATCGGACGAAGGCGGCCTACTGGAACTGCTATCACTTCATGTCTGGTCAACGTAGTAACCGTGCTGCTTCGCATGTTTATTTTTACCCGTACTTTAGTTCGAGTTTGAGGATTATATGAATATATTCCAGCAAGATGATTGCTACTCTCCAATATTGCAAAGGCGTCTCCAGCAAGAGTTGCTAACACAATTAGTTCTTGGAATGGTATAGGCCCATTGTTATTCGGTCCCTGGTTCATTAAAAGTGGTTTATCTACAGGAAAAGTGTATCTTTGGAGACCAAACAGCTGTTCCCGATTCTTGTTGGGAATAAGCTGAATAAACTGAAGCTGGTCAAGTCCATATATAGATCCGTCAGAAGAAGGTAGCCTGGTCGGTAAAGCCATGCACCTAGAAGGAGAACTGAATCTGGGAGCTAGTGGTTGTTCGGCAGGAGCAAGAGACCTGGCGAGAAGAATGTTGATTGTCAGAGGAAAAAGAAGGAGAAAATAGGCAGCCATAAGGTATACCAGGACAGGGCTGCCAGTAAATAAGAATAAATGTTCCTACATTTTGATAAGGTTTATCTATCCTTTTTTTATTTAAAGAAATTCGATCAAAAGAATTAAAATGAGAAAAATTCAAAGGGTAAAAAAAATTCGATATAATACCGAAGACTGCACGGTAATCTTCAAAAACTTTATGATCAATCAAGGAACAACTAGAGAAAAAATTTTAAATCTAAGAATTTAAAAAAGTTCGACAGAACTTGATGCAATTCTTACGAATTTGAGATAAATTAAAAATTATTTAAGAGGATAGTACAAATTAGAAAAGAATTAATAACCTGTAGATAAACGAGAGTGAATAGAGTTGTTAAATAAGAATCTCATAAAATCTATAACAATTTAAAGTGAGTTTAAGCGCCCTGTTTTAAATTATCATTAAAAGAAGCGAATAAAGTAATATTTATCTGAAAAAGTGAAAAATGAAAAGATTGGTCATTCAAAACTAGATAACTAACTCTCTGTATTTGTCTCTCAATGTGTGAATAATTAAGCTCTTTGGTTATCGAGTTGTGTATTGCGACCCATTATTTAACGATAACTATTTTTTTCAAGTAACTCACGTATGAGTGTGGTTTACATGCTCCACGCTATAACCATATAACAATTGGCGATGTGGGCCTACTGGAATTTCCTTGATTTCGTCTGCAGTCAATAGGGTAACGTTGCCGCTGTTCATGTTGATTTTAGCCCGTGATTTAGATTCAAAACGAGGATTGTATGCATATATTCCAAGAAGAATATTATTGCTTTCCATTATTGCAAAGACGTCCCCTTCTAATGTTGATAATACAATTTGTTCTTGGGTAGATACAGGAACATAATTATGCATACCTTCGCGCAATGCAATTCGTTTATTGACAGGAAAAGTGTATTTTCGAATTTCGAATTTCCGCTGCGGGTTTTTAAGGGAAATGAGACGAATAGATTCCAGTTGATCAAGTCCATAGTCAAGTACGTCAAAAAACGCATGCCTGTTAGTTGAAGTTCTATTCACGGTTAGAGGCGACCGGGACCTTGAACGAAGAGAACTGGAAGGAGTGTGAGAACTGGCAGGAAGATGCTCTCTATCGGAAGAAGAAGATAGTCCTGCACGTGGATAACCTGGAATAGGGGAATAGTTATTATGAAATAAATATTTTCTGCCTATTTTAAATTTATTAGAATGGAAAATATCATAAGATAAGAGAATAATCATATCAACTAGATTTTTAACAATACCAATCTCATGATGGCAGGCTAGTCAGACAGAAAAATAAAAAAATCTGACTAAATACATTTTTGCGAAACAAATTATTCTCCTCAACTTTAAAAGTGAATTTTAATCTTGGATAGAATATAATTTAAAAACAACATAAAGTATAAGTTCGAGTTAATCACATAGAATAAGAGTTCCGAACGATTTTTTAAAAAGAACATCATATTTTTTGAAAAAGGTAGAGTTTAATAAATGCCAATTGCCTTTGTAATTAATCTAAGGGTATTTTAGTATAACAACTTATAAAGCACCATCTGTAATGAACTATAGATTAGATTATTTTGGAAAAAGTTTTTGCACAGACATAAGTAGAAGACTATAAATTATCGCTAGATTTGAATTGGTTGTAATGGTAAATAAACATTAATCAGATTCAACATTTAGTTCAACAATTCCTGCAAAATCCTTATGGGATCACATTATAATTTCATACATGTAATACAATGGTTAAATAACATTGCCTTGTTAATATAGCAGTTAGTAGGTTTATTATTTTTACCAATAATCCTATTAGAATTCGATATCTGTTAAGGATTTTTAAAAATAATTCCAAGCCAGATAAGCTAACGATAAAAAAGTAGAATATTTATGTACCTTGATTATGCGTATGTTCGTCGTTACTCTTCCCAAAACTTGCAAGAAGATCTAAGGTTTTGGGCGGCATACCTGTTGATCTTTCTGTGAAAATAAAAAAAAATAAAGTGGCACCTATACTTAAATTAACAAAAGACTCAGCTCCACTATTAAATCGACCAATGCATTTATTTATAAAAAAGTATATAATGGGAAACGATAATCATCAATAAATTACTTTCATTACTTTCATCTACCGGAAGAAGATCTAATTGGTTTATCATTCTTCAGAAAAATTATTTATAACAAAAAACCTATAGAAATACGAAGAGCAATCAACTATGAAAGACTAATGTCCATTAAATCACAAAATGAGATTAGTAATCCCCCAGTAATAAACAATACCGATAGATGCAAATTTTTACAAATTTACTGCATTATTAACAACTCAAGGATACTTTGAGTAAAACAGAAACAAGAGAAGGCAAAGAAACGTTTGATTAAAAATATAGTATAAACCGATCCAGTTTACAAAATAGAAGATATATTTACGAGGAAAAGAAATACAAAATAATATAAATTAGACCAAAGCTGGAAAAATCCAGGAATTGTTACAAGAATTACAACTAATAATAATTTTAAATTGTTATTTAAAGCAAAGACTCTTTAACTTTATATCCATCAATTGATGCGATATAATGTTTAAGAAAAATAATTATTCCCCTACTATGAATGCTGATAACGCCAACAAAAGCACACTACGTTCTTCAAGAAATTTATGAAAATATTTACATGGAGGATATTAGTAAAGCTTTGTTTTATCGCGGGAACTTGAAGCTAATGATCGGAATAAATGTAACTACAACCAAAAACAGATTTCAAGCAATAGAACAAGCAATTCACTGAATGAAAAAGACATGTGAAAATGAATGTACAGCGAACACTAAAATAAGATTAATAAAAAATAGACATAATAGATTATAAACAAAATATAAATTTACATAAGCAACATAAAACAAAATACAATTTCAAAGAAGATTATCAACAAATTTTTGATATTGGTTGAATCTCACTGACAGTCGTACACGGATAATTAAGCTACCTGATTCAAATTCGATTACTGAACATGAGGGAGGATCTGTAAAAAGAATAATCCCAATCCCATCCAAGTTTTGCAAAATATTCGTTTCCCTAATATCCAGTCATAACTCAGTAATTTAATTCTATGACAGTTACATCTCAACGCATAAGTAAACTATTAACAAATGTCAAAACCAACTGGATATTTAAAATGTAAAAGGAATGAGCCCAATCTAAAAAATTACGAAACAAATTCTTGCCATTAAAGTTTACTTAGGAGATATGCGAAAGCAGCATTTTATCAATCGTATTAATTGCTCTATAAACAAACATACATACTAGTAATGCGAAGATAAAATTTAATAAATCCTAATCAAAGTGTTCACATTAATCATCAGAGAAAATTTCGAAATATATAAAAAATATGATAAAAATCATTTATCAAAAATCTTTAGTATGTCTACAACAAACTTACCCATCGAAACTTATGATTCGCAATATAAGCTAGGGAGCTTAGATAAATGAGAGAAGAGCCTAATTCAGATGCCCTAGAGAAGCGATATTGATACACAGCGAAGCTGTGACTTTGTAGCGGTACATAGCAAGGCCCTACTTTGTATAAATAATTTCCAAAGTATACTAAATAATGGTCTACTTATAGAGACTAAAAGGTTTAGTGAAAAACTAATTCAGAAGAGTTACAGCGCTTGGGATAAGTAGCGACAAAATAATTCGCACAAAATGATAGTCACACACAATGACAATTCAACCAGGACTTTAAAAAGATGAATACTTAGTAGCCTCGAAAAGAACTGAAACTTTAACTGACAAAAGGCATGAAAACGGAAAATGTAAAGGTCAAGTTTCAGGCGACGAATAGAGGCTCTTTGTTTGGAATGCTGGGGGGTGAATGATTTTAAGTTTAAATAATTACGAAAATTTGAATTGTGGTCATTTGTAGATAGTGAAACACATCGCAAGCATGGAGTAGGTCTCATTTTGAATGAAAGAGCGAAGTAGCATCTCGGAGATCATGATTTTGTATCTCCCAGATTTATGTGGGCTCTAACGAAAGTAGGCATCAGAAGATTATTTATCATAGCATGTTACGCGCCAACTGATAGTGATCCCAGAGAAGTAAAAGACGCCTTCCGGGACACTTTAAATGATCCGATAAATATTTGCGATCATGGTAAAAAAATAATTCTGCTAGGAGATATAAATGGATGGGCTGGCATCAAAAATCAGGATACAGAAAGAGTACTAGGTAATTTTAGAGATTAAAGAAAAAATGAGAACGGTGATAAATTAGTTGGCTTATGCTTAGAAAAGGGTCTGTTTATTACAAATACTTGATTCAACCATAAAAAGATTCACATGTACACCTGGTCTAAAGGAAACAGCCAGAGTATAATTGACTTTGTTGCTGCGCATGAAAGACTAAGAGAGCTAGTGAAAGATACAAGGGTCATGAGGGGTTCTGAATGCAATACCGATCATAACCTTCCGATCTCCAAAATTAACTTACGCCGGGGATGGAGAAATAAGAGAAACAAGAAAGCAAAATCAAAAGCGAATCAAAATTGAGAACCTACAGAAACCGGATGTGCGAATAGATTTCCAAAATAAGATAATCGGAAGCATAGGTCAGGCAACTTGGGAGGGGCTTTTACGAAATAAAGATATAGAAGGTGCATGGACTATGTTCCGGGATATCATTGTTAGATGTGCGTTCGCAGTGTGTGGTACCGCGGTTGTAGAAAGAATGTCTGTTGATGCATGGTGGAATGATGAAATTGAGGTTGCCCAAGGAACAAAGAAAGCAGCGTACAGGAAGTAAAGCTTCAGGAGTAGACGGTATTAACGATTAAAATACTTAAACACGGTGACGAGTACATACCAGGTAGACTGTGCTAACTGATAACTCTATTCATCGAAGTAGGACAGGTCCCAGGTGATGAAAAAATGCATAGACGTTAAAGAAGCTAGAGAAGTATGCCATGACAGAAAAGTATGGCGCAAAATAGTTAATAAGAAGAGTGTCAGTAAAGTGAATGACGCCTGAAACAAAATACCTTGGATACTAATGGACCCAACTGGGGAACCTCACATGACGACTTTTCGTGGATCTTCACTTGGGGTGATTGCTAGAGAGATCGATCAGCAACAACACTCCCCTTCCCCACCGAGTGAGTCACGCCTACTTCGAAAGGGAATCGCCTTAATGATGTAATAATAATAATAATAAAATAGTTTTACGCTTGAGTTTAATTTGAAAATGCGAAATTCAAATCAATGCTGTCTGTTTTTAGTGTTTAGGCAATTTTAAATGAAATGCGTTAAAAAATAAAGAATTTTAATATAATAATATTAGTTCATTTCTAGAAGTTTCAAATAAAATAAAATTTTAAACTATCTGTTGTATACGTGATTTTCTTCATCATGAACAATATTGATTTATTGAAAATTAAAAATATTGATAATGATTTTTGCTTATAATTGCTCATTTTCATTAAAAAACTAACATGACCAACAATTGTTCAAAATTTTAACTGGTTATAATTAAAAGTATACTTATGTAAGAATTCTATTAGAGAAAGTTTTATGTGCAGAAAGCCTTAATAAATTTGTAAAATAATATATAGAGTTATATTCACCAATATAAATAAGGATGCCCATCAAGATATAGATTAGATTAAACAGGATATTCATTTTTTAACTTAGGAAAAATTGAATAATTCCCTGATGAAGAATTTGATTCGAACCGCATCTATAGAATATTCTGGTGTTTTGATAATGTTGGTATATGTTATCTGTATCGTTATCTTTTTATTATACACCTCAAACTTGTCCTTCTGAGATACTTATATTCATACCTTATAAATCAGTCCTAAGGAATGAATCTGATTACCTCAACTGCATCTACTGTGGCAAAAATAAAACGATTTTTTCAACTAAAGTTTTAATAAAAATCGGAGTTAAAACCAGAAGTTTTGTAATCCATTTTTTAATTTTTAAGATATCGGAAATCTTCCTGAGTATGTTTTGTAAGTCATCAGTAGATCAGTAGACCTGCGCATCAGCAGATTCTCTTGTTGCAGTTTTGGTTCTGATGACAATGAATTCCGATTAATGTGATCACAGGATGGAAATTACATCATAATATTTTGGGATATTTTGAATTAAGTTCAAACATCATTATATTTTCAATAATATTTTATTGTTAAATATAAGTCAGATTGTGGTTATTTGGCAACAATTTTAGAAATTTGATCTAATTGAAGTCAGTTTAAATTTTTACACTGCTTTGAAGAAAGTAAACTAAAAATTCTACTGATATATAATTTCCCATTGAAGCAAGTGTATCAAATACAATTTTCTTCAACAATATGTTGTGACAGAGTGAAATTTACATACCTGTCACACACATTGTCTGGTCCAAGTGAATCTATTTCTATCTTTGCTAAAATATAAAATATCCCTATCTTCTTGCTCCCTAGTCTTCCTATCTATATAAATTCTACACTTACCCAACTCTATCCTTTTCTATCCGTTGGGTAATAACAAAATTCGTCTATTTTTTTAATCTCTTTTTTTCTATCCATGTGAATACATTTCTATTATATCTTTTTAGAAATATAGGATAGACCTATCTTCGTGAATCTTAGGCTTTCTGTCTGAATTTATCCGCAGCCTATCCTCCTCTATCCTTTCCTATCCTTTGGGAAATACTAAATTTCGTCTATCTTTTTTAATCCCTGTTTACCGATTCAAGTTAACCAACTTCTATGTTAAAAAAAAATGTTAGATAGTCTTAATTTGTTGAATCCCAGTCTCTCCATCTGAATGAATCCTCCACTTATCCAACTCTATCCTTTTCTATTCGCTAAGAGAATTAATATTTTGTCTATCTGTTTGAATACCTATTTGTCTATCCAAGTAAAACCATTTCTATTTTTTAGAAATAAGTATAAGACAGCCCTATCTTTTTCAATCTTAGTCTTTCTACCTAGAAGAATCAACAGCTTATTCAACTCTATCCTTTTCTATCCGGTGTACAATTTTAAAGTTCATCTATCTTTTTAATCCCTAGATTCGCTTCCAGGTAAACACATTCATATATTTTCTAAAATATAGTATATCCCCATCTTCTTGTATCCTAGTCTTTCTAACTTTATCAATCCTTCACGTCTCTACCTCTATACTTTTCTATATGCTGGTTAATAACGAAATTCGTCTATCTTTTGAAATTTTTTTTTTGTGTCTGTGTAAATACATTTGTATCTTTTCTGAAATACAAGATAGATCTATCTTTTTGCATCCTAGTTCTTTTAATTAAATCAATCCTTCACTTATCTGCCTCTATCCTTTTCTATCTGCTGGGTAATAATAAAATTCGTTTATCTTTTTTAATCTCTTTTTTCCTATCCATGAAAATCCATTTCTATTATATCTTTTTAGAAATATAGGATATACCTATCTTCGTGAACCTTAGGCTTTCTATCTGAATTTATCCGCAGCATATCCTCTATCCTTTCCTATCCTTTGGGCAATACTGAATTTCATCTATATTTTTTAATCCCTCTTTCCTGCTCAAGTGAATCCACCTCTATATTTTTTCAAATTTAAGATAGCCCTAATTTTTTGAATACCAGTCTTTCCATCTAAAGGAATTCTCCACTTATCCACCTGTATCCTTTTCTAATCGTTGGGAGAATTGATATTTCATCTATATGACGGATGAGCTGTCAAATAAATTAATCAATTATCTCCATCGAAATAATCTTGAAGTAGGATCTTACTGATTGTAAACCCAAACGAAAGCCTTATGATACGTTTAAATTTTAAAGGGATTTCCCAGCAGATTCTGTTTTGATCTTCTTCCTGCTCAAACAATGGTCAAAAGCTCTATTTTATTAGTGCTATAATTTTCGTTTGCTTTGCTAAGTGTGCACAAATTGTCTGTTATATGAATAGACATTATTTTTTCATAGTTACTTGTGTTTGGTACCTCTCAACAGATCTCCCGTCTTGTTTTTCTCTTCAAACATTTCTGTCTTTCTCTGCTGCTTCTATTCTGCAGATTTATACTTTTAAAATGAACGTAGACAATCGATTCTAGCTGCTGATAAAGGAAAATTTTCATCTACTATATAAAGAATATGCTACTTGTGATAACTGGTGTCGGTCATTGCTCAACGTAAATTTTTTAAAGAATTTTATTTTTTTTAAACTTTAGGTACTTCGCTCACCTTTATCATGTTAATCGGTGCTCTGATGGACTCTTGTCAATGCGATCTAAACTAAGGAGCGTTCCTATTAGTAGGTAAAAGCAAAGCCTCCTCGAATATCGCGGGCGCGAGTTCTCATGCTTCCAAGCCACGATTTGATCACCGTGTCAAGGGTTTAGTGGTATCAGGGTTGCTTAATCCCTGAACACTTCAGCCCACTGCAAGCGGGGTGCTGCGGGAGATCGCTCTTATTTTCCTAGAGTCTCGTGGTACTAAAAAAGGAACACCTACAATAACACAAAACAAAAACAATGCCGAGCCCGTGCCGGGACCTTCCTCTAAATCAACGCCAAAAGTATAAGATTCCTCAGGGAGCAATCTACGGTCAATGGCTAGACGGATATCCCATTGATGCAGATAAATTTGCATCACAGCAAAGGCGCATTGGCGGGTTTAACAGAAGTATTTCAGTAGTGCAGGAAGTTATTACCCTAATTCAAGTACTCCAATTATTTATGGTAACGATTAGTGCCCTTTCAGGGTGTAGCACCCTATATAAGGGGCCGCGTGAAAAAAAGCCAAGGGAATGCATAGCCGTCAAAGGGTATGGATGTGATCTTCATGCCTGAACTAAGCTCTAGGCATCTCACCGTTATGAAGGTGAGATTCGGCAGTGGTACCGGGGAAAGATTAGAGGTATTTATCGCCTCGGCTTATTTCCCAGGCGATGCCAGGAGACCAGGATTTGACTGTTGTTAAAAGGGAAAATTCAACTAAGTTGCCTTCAGGTTAGGATATCTATAAGACGGCCTAATTTAAATAAGATAAAAATATAAGAAAGTATAAATAGGAAGATATGAGGGGGTGCTGCGAGCAATCAAATGACATTTTCGAAAATCGAGGCTTGGGCTAACAAGGCTCGAAAATGGCACGTATGCCGAATATGAAGGAGCCGCAATAAATCACCTGATGAAAGTACACTCTCCAGGTTATCAGTGAATCCGAGCGAACCAAGAGGAGGAAGGCTGTGGCCTAGAGTTGGAGAAGGCCGACTGGAATTTCGCCAACAAGATCGTAGACTAAAATTCAAACACGTGCTGTCGGCATGGAAGGACGATAGAGTGGCATTCATTCCTAAATCTGGGAAGGTGGGTCACACTGCCGCAAAATATTTTAGATTGATTAGACTAACGTCTTTTATCCTGAAGGCATTAAAACACTAAAAGAGAGATATATCAGGGATGAGGTGCTTTTAGCCTCCCCGCTTCACAGAGGGCAGCACACTTCTATGACAGGCTGCTCGATCGAAACATAGCTCCATGCGATTGTGGCCAAATTGAGGAAGCTGCTGGAATAAAAAGGAGTATGCTGCGGGCAAGTTATTAAATATAGAGGGTGCCTTAAGTAATACCTAACGAGTAATACCACGCCGAACGAGTCTCGAAAATATCGCTACGTGGTTGCCTCTAAGGGTGTTTCCTGTCTCCCCTCCTGTTACGCACGCTAGTACAGTAGGACAGGCTCCGACTACGCTCACAGGGGCGATCGGGTTTATGCTCTGTGAAAACTCTCCATATTTGCGATAACTGCAAGAGCGGCACACGCCATCGGCCGACTGGCAAGAGTAAATAGATAGTCGCGGGGAATGAGGCGCACTAGGCTCCCGATAAAAAAAATGCTTTAACATCCCTAAAGGCTTTTCGCGTGTCCGTTCTAAAAAACACCAATGGATGAAACTGGCACTGGAAGACAGATTACGATCTTCTCGGATAGCCAATCGACACTAACTATGATAGGGAAGCCAGACATAACATAAGAAATGGTCTGGAAATGCAAATTGCATTAAACCAATTTGAATTGTTGAAAAACAAAGTAGGTCTCATATAGGGTTATGGTCACATAGGGATTAGGGGTGACGAAAAAACTTCCCAATTGGAAAAGTGCATCGTGGCCAGTAAATAAAGAGGATTGGAATCGATACTGGGGCTAGGATCTTGCTACATCGGTCTTACCATCGAAAGCTGGATCCGCTCAAAGCACCGGGAATGTTGGAAATAATTCCAGGGCAGCCGTCAGGCGAAATGCATTCTGGACTATACGCACAGAATGGACAAAGCCAGGGAAATGCAGGTTCGCCTAGAGACTGCAGGAAATGCGGTAGGGATGATGAAACATCCATGCATATATTATTCCAGTTTCCGGCATTAGCTACCCTTCAGAAGCAAACCCTTGAGATCAATTGTATGGAACAGGGAAAAATTATAACACGATCAGTGATTGACATACTCGGTTTTATCAAAAGGTCTGGGTTTAACTAGTTGGAGCTGTTTTGGATTAAGATTCAACTATTTTTTTGAGAATTTGTCTTTTTCTGGCTAAAAATTAATTTTCGAAATTTTTATTTTATTATTCTATTTATAATTAAAAATTTATTTTTTTACTTTGAAATTAGAAAGCCCACTGCCTTAATCAAACTTAACTTTTTTGTTGAAAATCCGTTTTTTCAGTTTAAAAAATAAATCGCTATTTTGGAAATTGGTATTTTGGGGTTAAAAATTGTAATATTATGAAAAAATATTTTACTATTTAATTGGAAATTAAATTTATTACGTAAAAATCTAATTATTTTGTTCAGAAAGCGTCTATTTTCGAAAGGTTAACTGTTGTATTAAAACTTTTACTACTTTTTGAAGATATTTTTTTTTTGTAAAAACAAATCTTTTGAAATGAAGATTCAATTAATTCAATTTAATTTGAAAATGTATTGTTTTTTGTTAAAAAAATCCAAATTTTTTATTGCAAATTACCTTTTTTAATTTTTTTTGATTCGGCATAAAAATTGAACTGTTATGTTAAAAATTCGTATTTTTGGTATAAAAATTATCATTTAAAGGAGAAAAATTTGTCCTCTGGTTGAAAATGTTTTTTTTTATTTTTTAATTTTTTTATCTTGAACGTTCAACTATTTAGTCGTAAATGCTATTTTTTGTCGATAATAATATTTTTTATATTGAACTAATTTGGTTTAAATCTCCACTATTTTGTTGGAAATTAATTTATTTTTACAAAATCATACTTTTCGGTCTAAAATTCAACTGTTTAAAGACAATTCGTACGTTTTGATTGAAAGTTCATCTTTTTGGTACAGAAGATTATAGTTCCAAATGCAATTGTTTTTGGTGGCAGCTACATTTTCTTGTTACTTTACAATAATGGTAATAATAATAATAAATTATTAAACAATTTTGGTAAAAATTCGTCTTTTTTGTTTAAAACTTTTACTATTTGTTAATAACTGCACATAAAACGTTTAACCAAAGAAATGACTTCTTAAGAAAACAGTTCAAGTTCTAACGAAGAAAAACGAATTTTTAACCAATAAATATGAAATTAAAAAAATGTAATAATTGATATGTCAGTTCGAACAAATTTTTAACAAAAATTCCCATGGCTTTACACTACCTCTTAAAAAAACTGAAAAAACCCAGACTTTAGGATTCAAAACTCTATAATATCAGTGGTATATGAAGCCAATGTCTAAGATTTAGAGGTTTCTTGGGTAGAACTTTTCACTTGCATTGCAGACATGATAGTTGTTTGGGAACGTGTGGCATAGGAAAATTATTATATATAAATTATTATAAGGCTATTTAAATTTTCCTCAAAAACTATTTCATGTGTGATAAAAACTGAACTTGTCCTTATTTGTTTCTGGAAGAGACTACATGCTGTATTTTAAAATTATATGAGATCGCACGGAGACGGCCTACTGGAACATCTATCACTTCATTTCTGGTTAATGGAGTAATCATGCCGCTTCGCTTGTTTATTTTTACCCTCCCTTTAGCGCAAGTACGAGGATTATATGTATATATTCCAGCAAGATGATTACTACTCTCCAATATTGCAAATACGTCTCCAGCAGGTGTTGTTAACACAATTAATTCTTGGAATGGTATAGGCCCATACTGATTCTGCCGTTGGTGGATTAAAAGTGGTTTATCCACAGGAAAAGTGTATCTTTGTAGTTCAAATATCTGATTTGTATCCTTTATGGAAATAAGCCGAATAAACTCAAGCTGGTTCATTTCATAGCCAGATCCATCGGAAGAAGGAAGCCTAGTAGGTAGAGCCATGTACCTGCCTGTAGAAGAAGAATTGGACCTAGAGCCAAGTGGTGGATCTACAGGATGAAGAGACCTGGTAACAGAATGTTTATTGTCAGAAGAACAAGAAGGAGAAAGAAGGATACACGATAGGCGCTTCATTGAATTTACATAAATGTTTCTGAATTTTCACAAGGTTTTCTATGTTTTTTTATCAACCCTTGCGTACCACACCTGGGTCTTCGGAAGCAGTAAATCTATTTGAAGAGTTTTATTAAAAATTAATATTTTTCTTTAAGAAATCTACTATATTGACTATGTCTGAAAAAACTGACTAAAGAATGGAAATGAGGGAAAAAAGTGACTAAAAGTTACGTTAATGATTGTGTGGTATCCATAGCTATTGATAGACAGAAGCGTAATATAAGTTTCTTGTTGTTTAAACTATAAAATTAACTGAATACTTTGACTAGTTTTAAAAATAAGCATTTTTTATGTAACTAACGCATGACTATGGCTTAGATGTTCCACGTTATAACCATATAGCAATTGGCGATGGGGGCCTACGGGAGTTTCCTTTATTTCATCTGCAGTCAATAGGGCAACCTTGCCGCTATTCATGTTAATTTTTGCCCTTGCTTTAGAATAGGTGTTATGATTGTATGTATATATTCCAGCAAGAATATTGTTACTTTCCAGTATTGCAAAGACGTCGTCATCGAGTGTCGATAATACAATGTATTCTTGGATTGGTATAGGCCCATACTGATTCACTCCTTCGAGCAATGAAACAGGTTTATCAGCGGGAAAAGTGTATCTTCGAAGTTTGAATTTCCGTTGCGGATTTTTATGGGGAATAAGCCTAATCAATTCCAGTTGATCATGACTATAGTCAAGCAAGTTAAAAAACGCATGTCTGTTAGTTAAAGTTCTATTCGCGGGTGGAGATCGGGACCTTGAACGAAGTGGAACTTCGGCATGAGAAGAAGAAATGGTCGGAAAATGATGTCTCGAGTCAGGAAAAAAACTGGCAGGAGGAAGAGATATGGGAGGAGGATGCTGTATATCAGAAGAAGAAGATGGTCCGGCACTTGGATCGCCGAGAATTGCAGCAACATTAGGCAAACATTTGAACTGTAAACTTTTCTCTGCAAGAAGGAAAAGGCCATTACATGTTTTTAAAGAGCAAATGTTTTTGCGTTACTTATAATAATCTACAACTATACATTCTGTTTGCAGAATAAAGTGCGTAGTAGTTATGCTACCGAAAAAATATTATTATAAGGGAAAAGAAACTGTAAAAATTGTATGAGATCGTGAAATTTATGAGATGACGTAAAGTAGCCACAAAAAAATTTCATTACACACATTCACTTAACTACACACACACACACACAAACATGTGTTCCACTTGCGTATTTTACGAGTGAAGTGCTGTAAAATTTTAAAAATCTGCCTAAATACATTTTTGCAAAACCAATTTGTAACAATGCTATTGTTATAATCTCCAAATATTTAAAGTTTTAAAAGTCTTATGAAATTATTCTCCTCGACTTCAAAAGTAAATTTTAATCTTGGATGACACTTGACTTAAAAAGATAAAGTATAAATTCGAGTTAATCACATAGAATAAATAAAAATGACTTTTCAACACAATTTGTATGAGCTAGAATTTTAAAATAAATTGTTGACAATGCATTAGTTTATAAATCTTGCATGCCACTAATTTGGCAAGAGTGTTTGCTGAGACATAAGGAAGAGTATTAAGAGAATGACCTGCAAGTCTAATTGGAAAATCTTTTAATAATAAATAATTCCTTGCAATTCCTGATAGTTCCTTTCGGATCAAAATCTTATTTGATATATGAAATGTAATTTGAAGTGTGTACTGGTTCAAGATATCAGTAAAAGGTCTAAAATGTCCATAAAAAACTATTTATTCACATTTCTGTTTTCGATTTTTATTTGAACTATAGATACCTTGATCATGTGCATGTTCGTCGTTACTCTTCCCAAAATTTGCTAGAAGGTCTAGTGTTTTGGGCGGCATACCTGATGATATTTCTGTAAATAGACAAAAAAAATTGGTGGAATTAGCAATGTTAAAAATGTATTAGACAACTGTTATGCTCATGAACCTCACTGGCGATCTAGACCTATGAGACAATCTCGTTGATTATACGGTAGAATTTGTCACGAAAATTTTGCGGGAAAATCCAAATTAGGTAAAAGAAAAGCTAGGAAAATATTAGGCAAAGGAACAATTAGGGAACATTTAGGCAAAGAAGAATCAGTATAAATAAAATTAGGCGAAACAGAATTTAAGCAAAGTTTAAGCAATATGGAATTTGAATACTATACGAAAAAAATTTAAAACAAGATCTGGGATTAGACAATTATAGAGGACATGAATTGCTTTACTAGCGAAACAGACTCTGTCTGTGACTCTGCGTTAAATAACAAAACATGTCCCGAGCATCTTTCTCTAACGCTAGTAGAGCCCAATCTCTTACAATCTTGATCAATGAGGAACTGCTGAAGTTCATATTAACGAGGATGAGTGGACTGGAGAATAACATGAATTAAGTGATAACTAACGTAATTGCCTTACCCGGAGAGATGACAGGAGAATGCCACAAATCACGAAAATAGGAAATCTTTAGGATTTAAAGGAGAAATAGTCACCAATACGTCTGTCGCGGATTAGGTCTCGGACAACAAAATTGGAGAAGACAAAAAGCAAGAGGAAAAAAACTGTCTAAACCGCAGAATCTCGAACATCTCTTAATTCTGCGACAGCGCACACGTCACACCCTCCCAATAGCCCACCAAGTCGAATGAATAATTCCGCTCGATTCAGTTCTATTAGAACACCATCCACCAGAGCACCTCATAATACGAAAAACCGATTTAATTTCTGTTAAGGATAGAATAAGAACGGTAGAAACCTTGAATGGGATTTCTTAAAATCAATTAAACGCGCACGATTTGCTTTTAAAGAAAGGAAATTAGTGCCAAAACTTTTGGACAGAGATTTCAGTAAATTTATTGAAAATAGCTCGAATTAATATAATCGAGCCAGAAATGGATATAATATTAAAATTTGTATTAGAAAAGGTAGAGATTTCTCTGGTTCTTTTAAAATCGTGTTATTTAATTTGGTCGATAATTCATAAACAGCAAAAATTTATTTATTTTGTTAAGTCGGAAAACTTTCTTTAACATCTTGGACATCAAAATTGTTATAGTGATGGCAAGCAACGGTCGCCTCGAAAATTAATTTCCTGTTTCAAGTCGAAGATTTCTTATTTCCCTGGCGATTAATCTTAGTTGCATAAAACGAAAGGGGCATGAGTAGCGGGAAAATTAATTTAGTTCTTGGATAAATTGGCAAAGACCAATCAAATTAGGTTGAAATTATACGCAATTGAAGGACCTAAAAGAAAGATCGAGTTCGCTAACCGGTATTTTTTGACCAAAGGTTTTGGCTTTAAGCATACGAAAGTAATAAAAAATTACATTTTGCTGCCCAGCTATCCAAGATACGAAAAATGATTAATTTACATAAATTTTGCACTAAAGACAGAACTCTTAATTTGTAACAAATAATTTTTTGATGGGATGCGTATGTTTTGTTTTATCCATAAATATTAAGATAAAAAATTAAATTTTTGGAAAAACAAAATAATACAAGAAAAGGGCCACAAATTTTTAATAAATCATTTTTTGATAGAATGCGTGGTTATTTTTTGAATCGTTAAAAAATAAAATTAAATATTTGCCAAAAAAATGTCTACAAGTTTATTATTATTCATTCTTTTAAAGGGTGTGTAGTTGTTTCAATCGCAAAAACTAAGAGTAAAAATAAAAAGAATAAATTTATGAAAAACAACAGAAGTTGCTGTAAAATGTTTAGTAACAAAATTATTTTTCTCAGGACTAGCACATTTCTAAATTACAAAAAAAAGAGAATCGCAATACTTCCTTTTTCAATACACATGCACAATATGAATGGTAATAATATTCATTTATTCATATAATACATTTTTCAGGGTAGCTCCCAGGTGAAAAAGTTATATATAGTTTATTTATAGTGGATCAGACAATGATATTTTTCATTTGTTTTATGAACTTTTCTATTTAAAATAAGGGTAAAATATTGGTTTTTTGTCCACTATATATAAATTATATACAACTTTTTCACCTGGGCTGAAAATAAAATTAATTCAAAATGAAGAACGAATATCAAAACGATAATGAAACTCAAGGACAAAATATGTTGTTTTTTAGAGGAAATTAGACAATATATTTAAAATTAAGAAAATAAAGGCCTTTTTTCTACAAAAAATTCAACATTAGAAATTTTTTTTCTTAAAAAACCCACTTTTAAATTTGTTGCTATTTTTTTTTAATTTGTACTTTATGAGCAAAATATCTTTTGAGTTTGATGTTGGCTAAATAATTTTTGGGCAACGAGATTTTTTTCGTACAATCGGAAGTTCTCCTTTTTCACACAAAGAATGGTACTCGAAAAAATGGTAATGTCTTTTGTTCTTTTGCAATAACTTTAATTGTTTACGACGAAATTATAAAAATTATATTTTAAATTTACAAAAATTATCTTGGCCTCAAAAATAGTTTAGCTGGTATCATACTTATAAAATGTCTTTCTTCTATCAGCAGAAATTTTTTAAAAATATTTGGAAGAATAAAAAAAGTTTTACAAAAAATATTTTTCGTATGTTTCCAATATTTTAACAAAAAAAGTTTTCTGGAAAACACCTTTTTTTAATTTTCTGGCTAATTACGAAGGAAGACGATAAATACTGTTAGAATTAATATAAGAAAATTTTTAATTTGTTTAAAGTTATAGGGGTTTAAACAAAGTTGGCTTTTTTAAAAAAACAAAGCACAAAGTTTAAATACGCACAAGTTCTTATTTGCACAATATTAATACTAAATTTAAACCTAACATATTTTGCCTGTTGAATACAATTGAATCAATACAAGAATTTAATTATTTTCTTATTGCTATAATTTACCATTACTGCCTATATTTTAATAATTCTGTAAGTCAATAAATTATTTTCTAATCATTAAATAAATATATTTCCCGCTGCTCATGCCCTTTCCGACGCGCTGGCCAATTCGGAGTATTATTTCCGCATTTTGTCGGTGTTCAGCGCTTGTGCTACCCTTTCTCGCAACTGAGATTAATCGCCCGGGATATCAGAATGCTTCAACTATAAACGGCAAAATAATACAGAATTTATAGGTTTTTCCTCGCAATTTTTTACCTTAGAGATAACAGATTTTCGCTGTGATAAATGACTAAATAAGTATTATAAACAAATATTAAAATATCAAAATATTGAAAATTTTAAAAATACTGTTTAAAAAGAAAAAAAACGGCAAAATAATTTGCGAGGCGACCGTTGCTTGCCATCGATATAACTTTTTTAATGCCCGAGATGTTGATTAAAGTTTTTGGACTTAACAAAATAAATAAATTTTTACTGTTTATGAATTATCGAGAAAATTGAATTGTTCTTCACTATTATTTTAAAGTCTGAATTTAAAAAAAAAACACCATTTTTAAAGGACCAGCGAAATCTCAACCCTTTCTAATACAAATTTTAATATTAAATCCATTTTTGGCTCGATTATACGAGGACTGGCTATTAAATAACGAGACTGGTTACGAAAAAGGGTTTTATTATAAAAATTATTAAACATTTGAATGCTCCCCTTCAATATACTCCCCTTCCCTCGCCACACACCTTTCCATAGGTTTTTTCATTGATCGAAGCAGTGCTGGAAGTCTTCTTTGGTGAGGGCCTTAAGAGCTCTGCCGTTTTTTGCTTTACCGCTTCCATCGACTCAAATCGGGTCCCTTTTAAAGCAGATTTAATCTTCGGAAACAAAAACAAGTCTCACGGTGCCAAATCTGGCGAGTACGGCGCGTGCTCGAGCACTGGAGTGCGTTTATCGGCCAAATATCGTTTCACAGAGAGCGCATTATGCGCAGGTGCGTTGTCCTAGTGCAAAATCAACGAGTTGTTCTTCCACAACTCGTGCCGTTTCTTACGAACTCGTTCTCACAGTGTTGCTGAAACTGTCTGGTTTACAGCCTGACCCTCTGAAACCGATTAAGTCATCACGATACCGCTAATGTCGAAAAAAGCGATCATCATTGCCTTGAATTTTGATTTGCACATCCTTGGTTTTTTCAGTGTGGGCGATTCAGGCGTCTTCCAATGCATCGATTGCCACTTTGTTTCAACATCGTATTAAAAAATCCACGTTTCGTCGCAAGTAATAATGTCTTTCATCAGTCCGGGATCTTCTTCTAACCTTTCAAGGAAATCTG